>PVJS01047051.1:0-15595 GCA_004027185.1 Glis glis
CTAAGCAGAGAGAGAGAAAGAGACAGGGAGAGAGAGAGAGAGAGAGAGAGAGCGCGGGTGAGAGAGAGAGAGAGAGAGAGCAGGAGAGAGAGAGAGAGAGAGAGAGCGCTGAGGCTGGCCGCGAACCCGGATCCTCCGGTCTCCGCCTCCCAAAGTACTGGGATTACAAGCATGCGCCACCACGCCCGGCTAAAGTAAACTAATTTTTAAAAAGAATTTGGGGAAAGTTACACTGAGATAAATGTGCACTCAGTGTGAGGAATAGCTTTCTAACTATTCCAGCTGTGCAGCCCCAGGAAGCACACATTCACCTTTACTGGAAGATTTAAATGAGATAGTTCAAGGTTGTAGAGAAGTCACATATCTCCTAAACTTGACTGGGGGCTCATGGATTCCTTCCATGAAAATTAATGGAAGATCTAAATCTCCTCTCCAGAAAAATGCATAGACACATAGCTTTTAAAGGAAAACCATGCACTAACCTGAGTTAAGGACCCCTGCTCTAGAGGATTGAGAAAGATGAGCTGTAAGTTGTCTTCCATTTTGTACATTCAGGGATCCTCCTATACTCTAGGTCTTTATCTGCGAGTACAAATAATAACATTCCTCATCATACTGGGTATGTATGTTTTGAACCCAAGCTATGGTTCTAAATTTTATAAAGGGTCTGCCTTTACTAGCTAATTCCTCCCTTCTTTTCTTCCTGCCCCCTTTCTCTTAGTATTGCTTCTGCCTCTCCCTTCAAGTCCACTTTCAAATGGGGTGCACAGCAAGGGAGCCATGAGCAGGGTGAGCTCCAGCAAATCCACTCACTGCCCAGCCAACTGCTCTTCGCTCCTCTGCCCCTCCCAACACCATGGGGACTCGACAAGAGGAATCAGCACCCATAAATCTCATGCAGATTGAGCATAAATTTATCCTTAACAGTAGTGAATTACATTTACAGGATGAGTCTCAATCACCGATTAATCTAATCCTAAGGATAAGAATTACATAGATGAGGAAATCTCAACATTCAATTACAGTCAAATTGTTCAAATTTAACAAGCATCTATTATGCTGAGCACTATATTTGAAGCTGAGAATACAAAGGAGAATCAACTCTAGCCTTGGCATCCTAAATGAACTACTGAAATAGAATGTTCTGGGGGATATGAATAGAGTCTCTTTAGGATTTAAACTCAAGGTTCTGGGGAAATATAAATTTTATAGAAATGTATATCCATAATTACAATATATATACTTGTATATATTATAATTGTGTGTGCATATATATGTACCTATGTATATGCACATATATGTATGTGTATATATGTGTGTATATATAAACAAATATATATATGTAGAGAGAGAGAGAGATTTAGTAGTTGAGTTTCAATCACTGATTAATCTAATCCTGAGGATAAAAATTACATAAACGAAGAAATCTCAGGGTAGATTCTCTCAAAGTCTATTAAGTTCAATTATATGTGTGTGTATCTTTGTGCTTGTGTTTGTATGTATACTACAAGCAGGTGAAATTTAAAACTTCACCTTCTTAACATCTCTAAGTATGTGAGAGAAACAACTGGCCATAAATTAAAAGAGAACATAGTTTATCATCATGTTAATTGCAAAAAAAAAATTTTGAAGTAGAAACCCCCTAGATTAAACATATAGAAAAAGTTCTGAGAAAGATTTCTACACTTCTTACCTGGTACATAGGTGGCATACAAAATTCTGCTGGATGAATGTGAATAACGGAACAACTCTAAGATTACTCAGAACAAGGCAATTATCAGAAATGCTTATGAACATTAGAAGTTACTATCTCTGGGGCTGGGAGTGTAGCTCAGTGGTAGAGTGCTTGCTTAGCATGCCTAAGGCCCTGGGTTCCATACCCAGCACCAAAAAAGTTACTGCCCAAATCTAGGTGATAGGCTCTTGGGTCTGCATGCAAAGAATTCAGAAACCCTCACGCAGGTGACTTGAGCAAGCTTCTTGAACCATTTTTCCTAATTACAAAACCGTGGTTTTATATAGAAATAGATGCCTTATTTAGCAGTCTGAAAATTCCACAGTGCGTTCCTTGAGTGTGGACTCATACCCAAAGATCCCTATTAAATATATTATTCATAGGAAGTTTTTCAGCCAGGTGTGCTGGTGCATGCGTATAATCCAAGTACTTGGGAGGCTGAGACAAGAGGATTGCAGGTTCGAGGACAGTTTCAACAATGTAGGGAGACTCTCAATAACCTAGTGAGAACCTGTTTCTAAATAAACAAATAAAAAGGACTGGAGTGTAGCTCAAAGGTAGAATGCTCATGGGTCCGATCCCTGTTATCACGCGCACATGCGCGCGCGCACGCACACATACACACACACACACACACACACACACACACACATTTTTTCCCAGGCCCTATACAGATTAAAAGTCACAAAAGGAATGGTCCTTTTCACAAATTATGAGGGATCTACCTGTTTTATCTGTAAAAGGCCATATAATATATATTTGGCTAAATACATGGCTTTATAGGCCCTAAGGTCTCTATGATGACTATTCAATTGTGCTTTTTAAGAAAGCAGCATAGACAACATATAAACTAATAAGCATTGTTGTGTTTTGATAATCCTTTTCATATGGACACTAATGTTTGAATTTCCTGTATTCTTTACATATCAAAACATATTCTTCTTTTGACTACTTCAACCACTTAACAAGGTCAACACCTAAGAACAGTTTGTGTATCATAAGAAGACGGCAGGTAGGGTGGATTTGCCTCTAGTCTGCAGACCTCTGATGTACTCCTTGGAATAAAAAATTGCACATTTGGCTCTTGGAAGCAAAATATTTTAGTTACCTGGTAATTTCACTCAAGTGGGAAATCTCACCTCTAGTGGATAAGATATCAGAATTGCTGTAGTAGTATCCTTATGCCAAGTTCATCTCATGTAATTTGTTTGCAAGATGTAATATAACTAAAAGCTACAATGAGAGAGAGACTGACTGATGGTCTTGACCAACAGTGGAGACAATGTGATCATTAGGCCAGCAGTGGAAGCATCACTTGGCCAGCTGTGGGAATCTGAATAGAGGCAAGAAAACTTTCCTTAAAATAGGTCTCATTAGAGATAGCAGGACCTGTCTGTCAATAGCAGTGATTCTCCATCTCTGTCTAGGCACATAGAACTAATATCACTGGAATGGTTCTCTGAGTGAAGGGATTTTGGGTATCCTTGGTTCCTCCCCCTACCCTACCCCAGGTTCTATGGGAGTCAATACTTTTCCTTCTTCTGATGTGGCATTTGGAGTACACCCCACCCCCACAGAGCAGTGGTGCTTATTGCAATGCTCTCTTGCTGATCTGATTGGATGCTATTTGAGATCATGCCAGCTCTCCATCAGTGAAGCCTGAGAGTGCCAAAAAAAATTAAAAAGAACAAAAAGGAAACAGAACATGGTGCCTCCTAATGATCATCAGCCCAGCTGCCATAGAGGCCCATGTCAGTCCAGGAAAACAATTTGCTTTAGGTAAGAGGAAAGGTCTCTGAATTTGGTAATAACTATCCATCAGAAGCAGCTGGGGCTCGCGCATGAAGCTGGAGGCACCAAAGGCATGCTGGCTGTCGGTGTGTAGCAATCCTGCCAGTGAGGAAGAATCTTCAACTGCAAGAGTAGTGTGATTTCTAACCAGATGTAGTTAAATAAGAATAAGTGCAAGACCCTGACTTGAGTTAACAAAACTATCTTCACAAGCACAGAGAAGGAATTTGGAAGGAATGCGGACATGTGTGGCCTGGAAGAGGGTTTCTCAACTTTGATGCTACTGCTACAGTGAACCGGCTAATTCTTTCTCATGGAGGGGGGCTGTCCTGTGCACTATAGGATGGATAGCAGAATTACTGAACTCTACCCACTAGATACTGGTTGCATACCCTTCTCCCAACCATGAAGATAAAAAATGTCTCCAGACATTGCCACATGTCTCAGGGTTAGAGGGGGTAGCAATATCATCCCTGTGAGGACCATTGGATGCAAGGAAGTGCAGACAACAATGGTTAGGACTTATGTTAAGTATAAACTTAGTAATCTCTAGTATGACGAGACCATCAAAAGAACTAATAGGATATGGGACTTCGTTGTTTTGTTTTTGTGATACTGGGGATTGAACCCAGGAACATTTTAACTCTGAACTATACCCCAGGACTATTTTATTTTTGTTTTGAAACAGGGTCTCCCTAAGTTGCTGAGGGTCTCACTAAGGTGCTGAGGCTGTCTTCGAACCTGTGATCTTCCTGACTCAGCCTCCCAAGTACTGGGATTACAGGCGTGGGCCACCACGCTGAGCTGGGACTCCATTTTTTAATCAAAGTAGAGTGTAAAGATGGAGATCATCAATGCTAATAAGACTATATCTGAATATTGTTCAAAGGAATATGGAGGAAGAAGAGTCTATTTCCATCAGAGGGACTAAAAATGAGAGGGAAAACAAAGCCCACTTTATCAGAGGAATGGATGTGCAACTCCCCACTCCACCCCCATCTTCTCTTACTCAGCTAACACACCTCATTGTGAACAAGAAAGAAAGGAATGCCCTTCTTCAGGATGCTCGAAGATGTCCTTCCGTTCTTCTCCTCTGCTTCATCTCTACTGCATCAAAGTGCCCCTGAAAGAACCCCAAAAAAGACTAGGAAGGGGAGAAGTGAGACATCACACCAGACTCTGAAGGGCTGACATAATGGAACAATCAGAATTGTTCTGTGTGGTTCCAAGAAGCTGAGCTGGCACCTATGGACAGTAGCAATGGGGGATGGGACTTCAACTCGATCTATGGAGAGGTTCTGAGGCTCCCATCTCTGAGAGCACCATGCAGAAGCAAAGATGACAATGCAGTTACAGAATTAGTTGGTGTATCATATGGGGGTGGGAGAGTGGAAGAGATGACTGCTAAGAGTTTTTCCAGCCTCTAGATTCTAACAAATAAGCGACCGGAATGGTGCCAGTGCTGAGCTCTTTTCAGAGCAGGCTGAGAAGATAGCACACAAATATAGGACCATGAGTGATATGGGGTCAGAAAGATCAGCTGTTTGCACCATACCTTTAAAAGGAATCCAGTTTTATCTGGTAATGAAAAAATGGAGGGCCATGCAATCTATGTCCCTGGACACTGCCTCCATGCCCAGCTCAGTGCTCCTCCCAAGCAGAGTGGATGACAAGGAGCCTGTCTAGGACACGGCTTGGCATCTGCACATGCCCAACACTGACTCAAATGGAAACACAAAGAAAACCATTTTCCACATCCTTTCTGTTCAAAGGAGTAGTGTCCTTTAGCATTCCTGGACCTCTTCCACAGGGTGGTGCCTTCTACTTTCCTGGCACTTGGCCTCAGCAGTGCTCGGCATACATTCATCCGGCTGTCACTGGGCCATTTTAATTGAAGTGTGCCATGGACTCCTAGGGACTGCAAAAGGGAG
This sequence comes from Glis glis, assembly GCA_004027185.1. NCBI lineage: Eukaryota > Metazoa > Chordata > Mammalia > Rodentia > Gliridae > Glis > Glis glis. The sequence goes on from PVJS01047051.1 coordinate 5,458, forward strand.
GTCTCTTCACCTCCAAAACACAAGAAGTCCAAGATAGACAGCTTTCAGTTACACATGGGAACGGCAAAGAAAATTCCATGCAGACCCCAAGAACATCCTTACTAAAATCTGTAACTGAAAGCCAACAGTATTCTGGTACGACTACCCAAAATAACAAGAGTATGAGAAGTACCCAACTCTAGAAACAGCACTCTCCTTGGACACCATTATTCTTTTTCGTGTGTGTGCGTGTGTGTGTGTGTGTGTGTGGTACTGGGGATTGAACCCAGAGGCATTCTACCTCCAAGCTATGCCTTCAGATCTATTTTATTTTTTATTTTGAAACAGGGTCTTGCTAGGTTGCTGAGAGTCTCTTTGCTAAGTTGCTGAGGGCTGGCCAAGAACCTGCGATCCTCTTGTCTCAGCCTCCCAAGTACTGGGACTACAGGCATGCACCACCACTCCCAGCTAGAAACCAACATTCTAATGACTGCAAAGGTCAGTCGTGATGAAATTAACAAAATGGCCATGATTAGAAAGAATAATGCATGCTTATAGAATCCTCTCTTCTCTCTAAATAACTCAGACAAATCTAGCTGAATCATCGCACACTCAAACGTACCCAGGCTCCTATGGAACATATCTTAAAAAGGAAAAAGAGAAATCTCCTTGTCCTTGAGCTAGTCAGAGAGAGAGGGAGAGAGAATAATCATGTGGGGGAGCTTGATAATGAGATAAAATTCACACATATTGGTCTAGATAGGTCTTTTTCCTTCTTCATTAAAGACAGATAAAGCTCAGCAAGCCACTGAAACAAGAGAAAACAAAGATAAAATTCTGGTTTTGGCTTCTGTTTTTCTCTGTTATAATTTGTAATAAATTCCTTCTAGTGATTTTTTTTGATTGCAGAAATAAGTTGGGCTTTTATTCCTTTAGGCAATACAGCATATTAACTCTCCAGTCCTCCAACTGACAGTACAAAGACACAGTCGAAAACCTGGACACAAGAAAGCAGAAGGTATTTCAACCACACATACTGTTCTGCTGGCCTCTGAGGAGCTAGACAAAGAACTGTAGATGGAAAAAACAAGTGAGGTTGCCAGCCAAACACAACTATCTTTTCAAATCAAAATCACTATAATCATAGAAGCCTACATTAGATCATAGGGGTTGCATGAACAATATCACACAATCATTCCTACCTATGGGAAACTTCCTGTACTACAAATATTAGCACAGAAAAAAACAATATTTTTCAGCATACACCTTCAGCAGAACCCAAGTATTCAATAAAGTAAAATGTCTGCAAAAATGTTTCAATGGGGCATGCTGACTTTATAAATTACTTACCTGGTGATAGTACAAATGTCAGCAGATCTGCTTTATCTAATACACAAATAATAAGGTTTGTTACAAATTTCTTTTACCTACATCTCATCAACCAAAGGTATGTTATCATCTATCAAATGACCATTACATACTAAACTGTCTATAATTAATCAGAAAACTTTCAGAGTGATACACAGAAGCTAGAAAATAGCAGTGTTCAACCATCTAAACATCATAAGAACACAAACTATTCATCTTCCTACTTGTGGAGACTTAAAGAATTGGAAGGTGCTTTAGAAATCATCCACTGTGCTCAGTTGGGCACAGTGATGCATGCCTATATAATCCTAGCTACTGGGGAGGCCGAGGCAGGAGGATCACAAGTTCGAGGCCAGCTTGTGCCAATTAGCAAAACCCTAGCTCCAACTAAAAATTAAAAGGGTTTGGGATGTGACAGTTCAGTCCCTAGTACCATACATACAAAAAAAAAGAAATCATCTAGCTCAGCCCTCTTATTTTATTGAAAAAGACATCAACATCTAGAGAGGCAATTTGATTTGACCAAGGTCAAGGTCACACAGCATGCGCATGGAAAAACTAGTTAGAACCCAGGTCAACCATCACCTAGCAGAAGGCTATCTCTCCACCCACTCCCAACACCTCTTCATTTTCTACATCAAGATAGGTCGACCTGTGGCATCCCAGAAACCAACTGTCAAATTTTAGTAACACTTTGCATTTGAGGAAAGGTATAGAGCATGGTTCTATAATGTTCCCTAAAAAGTTTACTTTTGGAGTATTTTGCAAGAAAGGCCTTTCTTTTCTTTTTTTAATTCAAATTGTAATCAATGTATTACAATGTAAAGAATGATGTGCTCCTGTGAGCCACCTTTCCCCACATTTATTCTCTTTAAACTTTACCTCTGGCCCAGAATTGGTCTCTGGCCACCAAGTGAAGCTACCAGCACATTTCCCATACTCTTTTTTTAAGAACCCTAGAGTCAGAAGCAATGATGGCAGACAGCCAGTGCAGTCCAGCAAAGCAAGTCAGGCCATCTGAGCTCCAGTTTGCATGACTTTGACGAATCTCTTTATTCTTGTCTAAACTGAGGGGAGTGACTACCAATCAGTCACTAACTGCTGTGGGAACAAGGATTCTTACTTGGTTTACTTGAATCACAACTCCTTCAGAAGAGAGAAATGATTGGGGATGGAAATGTTAAAGAGAAAACGTCTGTTAGAACACAGGTGTGAAAGTCTATACATACGCATGTCTGGCCATAATTGACTTTAAATCTAAAGGCCAGATAAGAAACAGCTATGTTTCTACATTTACACACACACACACACACACACACACACACACACACTCATCCACTAGAGTGAGAAACAACTTAATGAATTCTCTTCCAGAGCTTGGTCAAAGATGGCTTGCTTTAAAGTACTTATCTATTGCATGTTGAAAATCAGTTTGTTCCTTGTTTGTTTTGCAGTGCTAAGGATTGCACCCAGAGCTTCACACATACTATGCAAGTACTCTACCACTGAGATACATCCCCAACAGCTTGTGCAATCAAACTTTCCTCTCTTTCTTCCTTTTTCCAGTACTGGGGACTGAACCCAGCAGTGCTTTACCATTGAACTACATCCCCAGAACTTTTTATTTTATTTTGCGATAAGGTCTCACTAAGTTACTGAGACTTGCCTCGAACTTGAGATCCTCCTGTCTCAGCCTCCCAAGTACGTAGGGTTACAGCTCTTCTACTTGCCTAACACTCTCTGCCATCAATTGTCCTCTTCAAGCTTGAGAGAGAGAGAGACAGAGAGACGGAGACAGAGACAGAGACAGAGACAGAGAGAGGGAGAGGGAGAGAGAGGGAGAGAATTTAATTCTAATCAAATTTGTCTTTTCCGTTCTACCCAAGGGTAGCTAAAATGCAATCTAGAGACTCCAAAACCAACTTCGGAAATAAACACCTCCTTTATGTCCTTTCTACATAGGCACATCTTGCAATGCACCTTTAGGAAAACTACATGTTAGAAAGATCATGGTCTCTAGCATCAGAAAGCCCTGGGTCCAAGCCCTAGTTTGCCACTCTGTGAGTTGGAGATTTGGGGAAATTCACTCAGCTTCTCAACCTCAGGATCACTGTGAGGAATAAAGCAATGCATGAAGCCAGGCATGGTGGCACACGCTTATAATCCCAGTACTTGGGAGGCTGAGACAGGAGGATCACAGGTTCAATACCAACCTCAGCAACTTAAGCAAGGCCCTCAACAACTTAGTGAGACCCTGTTTCAAAATAAAAAATAAAACAGGGCTCTGGGTGTAGCTCAGTAACTGACTTTACTGCCCTCCTGCTACAGGTTACTTGATGTGGGTGACGGAACTAATGCCCATAATACTTCATAAATTGTCTAGTTTTGCAGACCTATATCATACATTTTCAACAAGGGCTATACTGCGCACAAGGGGAAGAAAACTGCTTCTTGGGGAGAGTGAAAAAAAATCTTAGATATTACAATGGTTTGTGGCTCTTTGCATCCAATCCTACCCTCCCCAGTCTTATTCCTTAGCATTTAACTTCTTTTGTTAGGGACAATTTAAATTGAATTTAATAGCCTCATTGAGGTATATCATGAAACACTGGTCTGTGTTGTTTGCATTATTTAAAAGATGCATTTCTGCATATTTGCACCCTAATTTCCTATGCTAGAACACCCAAAACAGCAGCAAAGGGCAGGAGTAAACCAAGTGGGAATTTTACGTCATGTAAAATACTATATGTTGCATACACATACATTGTCTCTATTTTTAGTATTATCATAGCAAATTCCATTTACTGGATTCCACTTTTATAAATCTTTGCTGTCCCTCTTCCAAGTTTCCCATTGCAAGCCCTCTTTCTATTCCATTTCAGTAAAACAATATCAAAATGGTACTCACCTTTTCAATCAGGATTTGGGGCAAGCAGAACTGTATCAAATGTTCTTGGAGCAGATGCAGATTAAATCTAAAGCTTTGTCCTTGCTTATTTGCACTGCTATCCACCCATAAAAATTCATTGAGTTTTCAAGGGTGACCTCCTTGGTATAAATACCTTCAGCTGGCGGCTGTAATGAATCTGTAGACTTTGAAGTCTCCTATTCTGTCATCAGTGAATGAGCCTGAGGACCCATCCCAATATAAGATTCAGATTATGTCTATGTAGTTACCTAGAGACATTCTATAAAATGGATAAATGGATGCCAGTTCAGTCGACCATGATAAAAATGAGAGAGTTTATGAATGGGAGGCCAACGTACTGCTGTCCCCACTCCTGCCATCCTGGAGGACACAAGGCAACTTCAACTTGAGATTTATTTGGTTTTTCATTTATCTCCAATTGCTGATCATTTGTAGTCCTGGGGAACAACATGAGCATGGATAACTGAAAGTCACCATCTCTTCTCACACCACAGCCAAGAGTGTCAGTCTCTTCCTCATTTAACTGTACCACCTGCAACAGCTGTTAAACAAAAAATAAAATTGTTTCCATCCAACTCCCTGCCTGCAATCCTACACAAACTTGGAATCTATAGCTTACAAATGTCAAAGGTAGGCATTCAGAGAGCAGGAAGTAAAACAAGACACAATAGTCCATGAACAGGATACTAAGACTGTAAATAATCAAGATTCAGACCCATTGTGACCCAGAAACATCAAGTCTTCTAAAATGTCACATCATAATTGCAAGTGAATTGGGGAGGGGCATTATGAGCCTTAAGCACTGGAAGAGGCATGAAGCAGGAACTCAAGAATCACTTAGGTACATCAAAAGTACATCCCCAAACTATAGAACCATACTCCCCATTCGGAATAGGAACCAGCAGGCCCATTTAACAGCATTTTGGAATCTGTATAATCCTCACTGTCTTCACTATCGCAGGTCACAATATTATTCATTGCTGACATTCTTTTAAACTCTTATTGCTACATTGTAATTATACATCATAGTGAGATTCAAAGTGATACAAACATACATGCACATATGACTTGTATTTCCTTCTCTATCCCACCCCACTCCCCCTTCCTCCCTACCCATACAAGTTACCTTATTTGAAGTGTTCTGTTCCTCAAATCTCATTTTCTCCTCCCCAACTCCCTCCCCCAATCCCCTTCCACTATTCTACTGGTCTCTCTCTCTTCATCTAACTGAAGTCCCCTTTGTTTCCTATTTTCATTCTAGCTTCCACATATGAGAGAAAACATACAATCTTTGATTTTCTGAGACTGCCTCATCTCACTTAGCATAATATTCTCTAGTTCCATCCTTTTTCCTGAAAATGATAAGTTTGTTCTTCTTTATGGCTGAGTCAAATTCCATTGTGTATATATATCACATTTTCTTTATTCATTCATCTGTTGATGGACACCTAGGTTGGTTCTATAATTTGGTTATTGTGCTGCTACAAATATGGTTATGCAAGTATCGCTATAGTATTTCAACTTTAATTCTTTTGGAAAGATACCAAGGAATGGTATGGCTGGGTCATATGGTGGTTCCATTCCTAGTCCTTTTGAGGAACCTCCATACTGATCTCCATAGTGGTTGTACTAATTTACACTCCAACAGTGTATAAGAGTTCCCATCTCCCCATATTCTTAGCAGCATTCATTATTGTTTGTATTCTTGATGATTTCCATTCTAATTAGAGTTAGATGGAATCGCAGGGTAGTTTTGATTTACAGTTCCCTGATAATGATAATGAACAAGAAGGGTCTATTCAGTTCAATAGTCCATCTTTTAATTGGGTTGTTTTCTCAGGTGTTACATTTTTTGAGTTCTTTATATATTCTAGATATTATTCCTCTATCAGGGAAGTTCAATAGCCCTTTTTATAATTGGGTCATTTGTTTTCTCAAGTGTTACTTTTTTTCAGTTCTTTATATACTCTAGATACCATTCCTCTATCAGAGAAGTTGAGAATTTTTTTTTTAGTGGTACTGGGGATTGAACCCAGGGGCATTCTACCCCTGAGTTACACCCCCAGCACTATTTATTTTTATTTTTGTTTTGTTTTTGAAACAAAGTCTCACTAGGTTGCTGAGATTCTCATTATATTATTGAGGCTGTCCTCAAACCTGCGATCTTCCTATCTCAGCCTTCCAAGTACTGGGAGTACAGGCATGTGCCACCAGGTCCAGCCTGAGTTTTTTTTTTAAGACTGCCATCTTCATAGTCCTACAACATCCATCCTTTTATAGATAGATGTCTTATTTGAGGAGAATGCAACTTAATTACTTCTTATCTGTTTTAAAGGGTTCTAGTACTAACCTATCTATTCATGTCAACGTGAGTGAAAGAGCAAAGCACAGTTGTTATGGCCTAATGCTTGTGGACTACAAAAAGCTGTCCTTCTAGTCCTAGCTTCTGCCTCTAACACAGAGGAGTGTCTCTGATAAGTATCTGTCCCTCAGTGTCTTCACATATGAAATTGAGATAATAATGTCTGCCTTACTAGGCAGAATAAAATCAGATAAGTGCAAAACACATTTTAAAATGCATAAACCATTACATGCACATGACATTGCAAGACCCATGAATCTGGAAGTAAAGAATAATGAATTTTTACCCTTTCAATCTATGATAATGACAATAAATAAAAGTAATCTTAATAGACATGGGGAAACTTCTTTTTGGTGGTACCGGGGACTGAACCAAGGGGCATTCTACCTCTGAGCTACACCCCCAGTCCTATTTTTTATTCTTTATTTTTGAAACAAGGTCTCACTAAGTTGCGGAGGGCCACCATAAGTAGCTGAGGCTGGCCGAGAACCTGTGATCCTCCTGTCTCAGCCTCCTAAGTACTTGGATTACAGGCATATGCCGTCACGCCCGGCTTGGGATGCTTCTTTTTTAACATTATAGTAATACTGGTTCTTTTACTATGTAGAAACTCTTCAAAAAAATCCACCTCCAAATGCTCATTTGGAAAAAAAGGGTTGCTTTGTTATGACCTTTACAAACCTTTATCATGTCTAAAATTAACAGAACTGTTTTGAGGTGTTATAACACAAATGAACAGATTCTCAAATTATTCAACCTCACCTCTCTTCTCCCTCACTCCAGACAGCTGAGAAATGAAGAAGAAGTCTGGCCTTTTCATTATTTCCAAAATGCTAGAAAAATAGTCATCTTTAGCCAGGCGTGGTGGCAGACGCTTGTAATCCCAGTACTTGGGAGGTGGAGACCGGAGGATCCGGGTTTGCGGCCAGCCTCAACTATTTAGTGAAGCCCTCCGCAACTTCGTGAGACCCGGTTTCAAAATAAAGTATAAAAAATAGGGCCGGGGGTGTAGCTCGAAGGTAGAACACCCCTGGGTTCAATCCCCGGTACCACAAAAAAAAAAATAGTCATCTTTAAATTTCCCATTGTTAGCTCAAGGAATTCCATGCTTAACATACTTTGCTGTCTCGTTCCAAGTGAGTGCTAGTATGTATGTGTGGGAAAAGTTTAGATGGTATTACCTTCAAATCCTCCCAACCAGTGGGTTGAGTAGAGATATTCCATAGGGTCATTTTTTACCCATATCTTCAATAGTTCTTCAATCCACTCACCAGGACTAGGGCTCTCCAGCACTCACAATAATTATAGGAGCTATTATATATTGAGCTTCTATCTTGTCCTACCTCTAAATTATACTCCCAGAACTATTTTATTTTTTTTTTAATTTTGAAACAGGGTCTCACTAAGTTGCTGAGGATCTTGCTAGGTTGCTGAGCCTGGACACGAACCTGCAATCCTCCTCTCTCAACCTCCCAAGTACTGGGATTATAGGTGTGTGCCCCCACACCCTGCTCATGGTATCATTTTATTCTCACAGTAATCCTTCAAGGTAGACATTATGCCTATTTTAAGATGATGAAATTGAGGTTCAGACAAATGAAATGACTTGCTTAAAGAGACCAGATTATACATTTCATGAAAGCAGGGGCCATGTCTGTTTCATTCACTCACATAATCCTGGTGCCTAATATAGTATCTGGAAAATAGTAGGCAGGTAATAAATATTTGTTTAATGACTGATAGCATAAAACAGCACTGTGACAAATGGCTTTATCAATACCCAGAATCCATTGCATCTAGGGAATTGGTGAAGGGATGACTTATTAAAGTGAGACAACATTTTAAAAAATAATAACAATAGTAAACAGTTCCCAACCATTACTGACTAGAACTTTGTAAACTTGTTGGACAGACTACAATCTTCTACTCCCTCAATTGACCTGGTCCACATTTTGAGACCATCCCAATTGCCATTTCAAATTTGGTAGAAAGAGTTTACAATAACATTTGTTGTTCTTTGCTCATGGAGAGAAATGACTTTCTCCAAAAAATTCTTTCCTTTCCATGCAGGGCAACTGGTGTGTGGTTCCCTGTGTTGGTCAGTGCTTTCTTTATTGCTAATTATAATGCTCGCAGCATCTTAGAAACAACAACCAAAGACAGGCTGCTATTAGAGTTTTCATGTAAATTCTAACTTGACATGTGTGAAATTATGGATCAAAATAGAACCTTCATCTCCCTAGACCAATGCTATTTAATAATTAAACCTGAATTACTATGCATTCCTAAAAGAGCACATTTGGCTGCCTTGCTTAGACAGTATGTTGAAAGGAGTATCAGTATTTGAACTGAAACTGAAATAATATGAGAATGATCACTGGGATGCAAACACCATAAAATCATATAGGAGTAAATTGATCGTCTTTTCTTAAGACTCCTCTAATTGATTACATTTAACAGCTCTATTTTTTCAATAAAGATAAAATTCTACTGCCAAAGAAGAAGTTTCTTGAGAACCAATTACTATTAGCATAGTAAGCTAATATTCCTCCAGGAAAGCTAACCACAGTAGCCAGGCAAAAAGAAGATGTAAAAACGATAAAACAAAGCTATTGTGGGGAACTCATTATGAAAGAAAAGTGATATCCCCAAAATAAACACTCAAGCTGCGTCAAATCAGATACCAAATTGTTTGGAAATGAAATTATCTTTGAAAGGATATTTACTACAAGCATTCGAGATTTAAACAAATAAAATTATAGGAGAAAAAAGACCCAATTTTCTTGTGAGGATTTATCATGGTTAAACAGGGAATCTCCCGCAGCTTGAGAATCCAAGGCTATAACTCTAAGAACTGCTCTCAGGACAGAGGACTACAGGAAATAAACAAAAGAAGGCCAATATTGTAATGGAGAAAAAAAATCTAAAGTAATACTTGAAAGAGTGAATAAAAACTCATTATGAGCTGGGCACTCAAGGTGGAAATAAAACAGCCACTGCCTTTGGGCTATGTGACTCCCTAACAGAAAACAAGAAGGATCTAGGCAAACATGGATAGAGAAATACCCAAAGATTAGCCATAACCAAAAGGGGAATACTTGTTATTTTTCTTATAGGACTAAATATTTTGAATTATGGGGAAATAAAGAGATGACTATGGAATCAAGGGATGGTTAAGAAAAAATAATAGGAAAGAGAAATGGAAATATTTATGAAAACTTCATTGTACACAGGAGGCCAGACTTAGTCCAGAAAGAGAAATGATATGGTTGAGGTCACATGCAGCTAGTAAATGGCAGATCTGAACCAGAATAGAGCTCCATGAAGGAATGGACCTTTGTCAGTTTTGTTCATTAGAATGAAGACTGAAACATAGTAGACTCTCAATAAATATTTGTCGAAGGAAGAGAGGGAAGGTAAGAAGAATGGCTTCAATTGAATTCAAAAAGTATATATTAAATGATATCATATGTGGAATTCTAAGGGACAGTATGGCATCG
>PVJS01047052.1:0-5000 GCA_004027185.1 Glis glis
TCTTTTGAAATAGGGTCTCACTAAGTTGCAGAGGGCCTCACTAAGTAGCTGAGGCTGGCCACGAACCCAGATCCTCCTGTCTTAGCCTCCCAAGTACTGGGATTACAAACGTATGCCACCATGTCTGGCTTATTCTTTATTTTTAAACAGGGTTTCACTAAGTTGCAGAGGGCCTCACTAAGTAGCTGAGGCTGACCGCAAACCAGCGATCCTCCTGTCTCAGTCTCCTAAGTACTGGGATTACAGGCGTGGGCCACCGTGCCCAGCTAAGTTGCTACTCTTAATGTAGACCTGCTTTCATTGGGATCACCAGTTCCTCTTTATGCCACCTTCCATATGGAAGAGTATGCTGTGCTCAGTAATAGACAAGCTCTGCTTCTCCAGCTATGAGGCAAGCAGCTTTCCCATGAGCAGTGTTGGCCAGTTGAGATCCGAGTAGAACTTCCCACTGGACAGCTAATAAAGGGGATCATATTGCCTCCCCACACTCCAACAAAATGTATTTTGCCATTTTGCAAAATATTTGCTCAGAAATGTCCACAGAGAACAAAGTAGCATATTGTTCATGTTAAGAAGACACCTACAGGGAAATTGGAAGTGAAAGAATAATTAAATGATATTTCTCATTTGTGGTCCAAAAATCCATTTAAACAAACAGCAGAAGAGTATCCAAATGGAAATTTGTTGAATCAAATATTGTTTGACTTAAGTGTCACCAAGTTCATTATATGTGACACAATTATATGTGTCTTTTCTAATGTAATCTGATTTCCACTGCTTTATTGTGTAAATTGAAGCTTTCGTAATTGTAGGCTGTAATGGAGAAGGGAAAGGAAACATTTTTTGGAAGGTACAATTGAGTCTATTACATACTTTATATAGACATGTATCTTACTGGACCTGTGGAAAATTTTTTTTCTCTTTTTCTTTCTAGTGCCTCATTAAATGTTACATCTCACGAAGATTCTATAAAGTGACCTGTAATGGCAAAAGTGAAGGAAATTTTTCTAAGAGTGGAAGTCATGTGTTTAGTATACACATTTTTATAATTTTTCCTCCATAAACCTTTATTTCCTAAATCCCTAATAAGTGCTGCAAATAACAGACAACTGAACCTTCTTTGGCAACATCCTTGACAGAATTTTTAATATTATAGATGACCAATAGCACCCAAAAATGATTATGTTTCCTTTTCTTTTTAAGGCTGGATATCCATAAGTATGCTTTCATTCATTCATAAACTTGTGTATTATTTGACTATTTCCCTAAGTGGACTGCAAAGTCTTTTTCAAGCAGGGATTATGGTTTATTCATGTCTTTCCCTAATGCATAGAACAATGCCTGGCAAATGAATAATTGGTGCCCAATACCCGTAGAACAAATGGGCAAATCTGCATTCATTTCCTATAGAAAGCAGCAGGGCCCAAAGCTACAGTACTGCATGGCTGGGAAGCTCTCTAAAAAAAGGCATATTGAATTTTCTCTTCAATGCAACAGATAAAGCAATTAGCAAGTAATAAAAATGAACCTAATCTTAGCAGTTATTTGATGATGACCTTGTTTGTTCTGATGTAGACTCTCAGCTCATGTTTTATTGCTGCAGCTTGCAGCTGCAGTGTGGTGACATGTAGGGCATCATTTGGAGTTCAAAATTGTTTATTAACTTCGTGAAGAAATGTGCCACGATGAACATGAAGCACGGACATGTATAATCTGTAGAAAGTGAGAACGTTCTCAATTAAAAATAATTGGAACAATGAAATAGTACTCAGAGATTCAACAAATGGCAGGGAGTTTCAGTTGATGTGACAAGCTGTAAGGGTGCAAAGTCAGGGGAAATGATAAAGACCTCTGGGGGTTTTAATCTTGTTTGTCAAGAAAAGTATCACAGCTGTTTTTTTCTAAATCTGGAGAAGATAATCAGTGGCTGTAGTAAATAGAAAGTGGATTCAGTGTGAGGCTGTTATTCTCAAGATACCAGATCCTGTTGAGCCAGACATGTTGGCTTTTGAAGGGGCAGAACACACAATGACACGCTCAGATAGAATCCAGACCATGTCTCAAAGGGGAGTGTTTCTGCCTCTAATTCTTGCCAAACACTCAGGCACACCGGTCGTATGAAGCATTTGGTCTCAATTTGGCTAATCCACACAGCATTTCCACAGATATCCTATAGGTTGGACATAAGTTCAATGTGTGTTCTTGCCATTGTTTCTACTACATTAAATATTTAAAGCTGCTTTTGACTTTTGAAAAGGCAACCAATTGTGCTACTTGCTTCTGGGGCTGCTTCTCAAATTCTCTCTTCTTTAGAGTGAAATTGTATTTCTGTTTTCCAGGAGTGATCTAAAGGGGATATATCCATATATATTCATTCATATGTCTAAAATGATGGAAGACAATTACTGAGAACTTTGGAAAGTGGAGTTCTTGTGTATGTGACTAATTGAGCTGTTGCTTATAATGAAGGAACTCTCAAAATACATATTTTATCTTCCAATTTTCTTCAAAGAACCTTCCCAGAAATTCATAAAATGGGAATACATGTTAATTCACCTCAAATTTCTTAAATATATTGTGTCTATCATTTCTTTAGTTTACATCATGGCTATGTTGTAGTATAGTGTGTGTGTGTGTGTATATGTGTGTGTGTGTTTATGTGTGTGACTGTTTCTCTCTCTGTATAGTAAGGGTGATTCATTTTCCTCTAAAATCATTATACTACAGAAGATGACACACACGAGTCATCAGAACATGTTAAATAGCAAATGAAATGTTTTCCACACTCTGCTGCTGAAACACCAGAAATATCATTTGGAAAGACCTCACAGTAGCAAGGTAATATCTACCAGGCCTGAAATTGTTTCAAATTTCAAAATTTGCCAGAAGTATATTTGTCAGAAACATCACAGAGGAGAGAACATTGTGTAACAGACACTATGGTATGTAGTAGAAAGTAGCCATATTTCTGGATATCCTTGAATTTGTATTCATACCTTTGTTAGTTATGTAGAATAAAAATAATGGTAAATATGAACATTAAGTTGATAAATATCTCATATTCTAAAACACAGACTTTCAATCATAAAGGCAAATGAGTGAAATTGATTTCAATTATATATCAACCTGGATTTTAAAAAAAGTGCAAAATCTGGCTGGGTGTGAGGATGCACGCCTTTAATCCCACTACTTGGGAGGCTGAGACAGGAGGATCGCAGGTTGGAGGCCAGCCTCAGTAATTTAGCAAGGCCCTCAGCAATTTAGTAAGACCCTGTTTCCAAATAAAAGATAAAATAGGGCTGGGAGAATAGCTCAGAGGTAAAACACCAGTGTGTTCAATCCCCAATGCCACACACACACAAAGAAGTAAGTAAAAAATCTGATTTGAGTTAGTAAGGTACAGACCAGGATGGGGTTTGGAAGTGGCTGTAGACCTGGGATGAATTAAACCAACAAAACCTGGAGGAAGATCAAGAAGCAAGGACAGATAGATCTTCTTACCCTTTCCTGTCTAAATGATAAGTTTATGTAGAGAAATTGATAGTTAACATCTGGACTACAAAATAATTAAACCCATATGTTATCAGTCAATTGTTGCAAACTTTTCTTAGGGTTAATTGTTTTTATAAACTGTATGTAGTTGATTATATGGTGCTACTCCACTTTCAATTCATCATTTTCTGACCTTTACAAAGTCTTCGAATGAATGAGCCTTTTCAAGTGTTACTAAACAAAGGTACCTGAAACCAGGAGACTAGTGTTTAGAGTCAAAGTGCTGATTTTAAGTGGTGAGCAATCCTGTTGTAGTAGACCACTAACTGACCCCTAATAACTAGAGCCCTGCTTCCTTTTGGTAGAAGGACCCCCAATTTTAGTTGTATTCATCACTTCTCAGATGTAGGCAATATTTATCAGTGTCCCTTGAAGTCGTATATGGTATTGTGATCAAATTTGGGCCAAAGGACCAAAAAGACATGTGAGACTTCCAGGATACATCCTTACAAAGAAGCAGCCTGCCTTTCAGTCTTCTTTCTTCCCATGGGCTGGAATAGGGATGGGATATAGCATGCTCAATTTATCCATGAGGGCAAGTAAAATGCCCTCCAAAATGGTCTCGTGATAGGAAAAAAGAAATCTGTGTGCCTAGATATCTTTAGTAGAATTAGCCCAAACAACCAATGAGCTTGGCCTTTATAAAGCATGTAAACCCCCAATAAGCTTCTTATTTTGTTTTGAGCTACTACTCTATTAAAACAGGCAAACTGCTATTATTGCTACAACTCATAGGACTGGGAATAAAAAACCTTATGGAATGTAGGAAGAATAATCTTCATGAAGTGATGCTGATAATCACATAAACAGACACTTCATGGTATCTACCACGTGCACAGGTACTTTGTGCTTTGGGGGAGAGATATACAAATCCATGCCCAAATTTTTACTACAAATAAGATTGGTTATAGGCTGGAAGTTTCTTCTTTCAAAATGCACACAAAACAGATGTGGAGTTATGCCTAATTCGAAGAAAATTAAAGTAATAAATGCTAAGTAATATCCTGTGGAGGGGGAAGTCCTTGAGTAAGAAGCACTAAGAAGAGGTGTAAAGGATGAAAGAGCTGGTGTAACTGGTTTGGTCAGAGAACCATACTATGACAAAGGAAATATCATGTTTAGAATGGTTTTTTAGAAGAATTATCACTGAAACACAAGCCCAAAGGTGGTCACGGAACAATTAGTTTAACTGAAGGAAAGAAGAACTTGGAGGAAGGCCGGGAGTGGTGGCGCACACTTGTAATCCCAGTACTTGGGAGGCAGAGACTGGAGGATCCGGGTTCGGCCAGCCTCAGCTACTTAGTGAGGCTCTCTGCAACTTCGTGAGACCCGGTTTCAAAATAAAGGATAAAAAATAGGGCTGGGGGTGTAACTCTGAGGTAGAATGCCCCTGGGTTCAATCCCTGGTACCACAAAAAAAAAAAAAGAAGAACTCGGAGGATATTTTG
>PVJS01047052.1:10000-15594 GCA_004027185.1 Glis glis
CTCTATAAATACCATCTATAATAAATTGAACTACACTCAGATCATTCACCTTGGGAGAATGAGTCAACCAAAGTGTGAACTTCAAGCTGTCACTTTCAGAAATTGTGAGCCCAACCTAAGACTTTACCTCCAGCAATCAAAATTGAGAAGTTAAAAAATTAAATGCAATAGCTGGATGTTGCTTTTAGTGGAATTGATGTCTTTAGTTTAAATCGCTGCTGGTAGAAGTCTATATATAAAAAAGCACCATTTTTCTTGACTTGAACTAGATCTCAAATACAGTTTTGACAAGCTACAACTTAACCATGGAAATAAATGTAAACACTATTAAGGAATTTGGATTGTATCCTGCAGGCTAAAGTTGATGAGGATACCATTTAGAATTTATGGTGGGCATCTCTCCCAAGGATAGTTCCTATTCACTTCTGCATTTCTATGTCATCCTGTACTTCTTCCCACATTTATTAACTTTCACATTGTAATGATGCATTCCTCTGAATAGCCACTAGGTATTTAGCTTTTTAAGGGTAGAAGTCTCATTCACTTTTATACCAGCACATCCTGGGCTGGTGCATTTCACCTTGTCTCAATAAATGTTAGAGTGAGTGATGGGGTCTTTATTTCCGAAGACTATTGTGACAGTGTGTAACCTGGATCACAACAGGGGAAATTGGAAGCAAGATTTGGGATTATTTCTGTTGAGGTGGGGAGAGATAATGCTGGCCTGATTTAACCCAGGGTCAGTGAAGTTGGAAAGAAGGCAATGGATTTAAGTGTGTTAGTAAATAGAATCAAAATGACTTGGTGACTAGAGTAAAAAAATAAGGGGGAAAGAGGAAGAAATTGAGGTCCATACCTGTGTTTCTCTCTAGATGATGATATGAGTGGGGATATAATTAGTCAGCATCAAGGTTGCAATGGGAGAAGAATGTTTGAAGAACAGGGATAATGACTTTTAAACACTTAATGTTTTTTTATCTTATTTCTAGCAGTATACAAGTATTCATGTCCTAGGTAACATTTCTGTTTTAACACACATTGCAGGATATCAATGTCTGAATTTCAATAGTTTTTTCATGACTTCTTATCCTTACTTCTTTTCCAAGTGATTCTTTCATAATTAAGTAGTACGCTCTTTGAGGATGAGTTATTTTTCCTGTCAAATATATTTTCTTAGAGTAAGTTCTTCTGAGTTACTTATATAAAATGTGTTTAGCTCTGTTGTCATGACTGAAAATAACTTTTCTTCTCAACCTTCTTGGCAGTTGTCAAGAGAAAATGTACAGCCAACCTCCAGAGAGTCCGCTAGTCAATTATCGTTGTTGGGTCTTGATTTATTGACTGAGGTGCTATGCAGAGTCATCATTCCTATCTTCTGGAGCTAGGTACAAAGAGAAAAGGCAGAGCTATGGGAGGAAGACATGTTTGTAAACATTTAGAAGCCGGGCATGGTGGTGCACGCTGCTAATCCCAGTACTTTGGGAGGCAGAGACCGGAGGATCCGGGTTTGCGGCCAGCCTCGGCTCTCTCTCTCTCTCTCCCTGTCTCTCTCTCTCTCTCTCTCTCTCTCTACTTAGTGAGGTCCTCCGCAACTTTGTGAGACCCGGTTTCAAAATAAAGTATAAAAAATAGGGCCGGGGGTGTAGCGCGGAGGTAGAATGCCCCTGGGTTCAATCCCCGGTACCGCAAAAAAAAAAAAATCAAACAAACAAACAAAAAAAAAACATTTAGATCCCAGCCTCGCAGCAGTCACTATGTCTCCTTGAGCCTCAGTTTCTGTGTCTGTAATAATCCCTTTCTCATCAGGCAAAAAGAAATGCAATAATGTTAAGAGAAAGTTTTAGTTACAAATTTCCATTATCTGCTTACCTGTTGGCTGTTGGTTCAACTTGTGCTTATGTTTGCATTCAAAGACTTTTTACTTACACAAATAAGATGAGGGATTCATGAATAACTGAAGAGCAGAGTTATCATAATAAAGTGATAGAAAACTATATTATTTTTTAATGTGCAGGTAACACTAGGATTATAAATTGTCAAACACATTTTATAAAAGTGTCAGAATTTGAAACTTGTTCAACAGGCTGAAATAATGAATTAGAAATAATGGGACATTGAATAGGGTAAAAAGTGAAGTTGACAGGAGTTATAAAAGGCCTAAGGACTTTGAGTTGACTCCTCATCTAATTAATCAACAATATGGCTGCCTGAGAAAGAAAATCCATCCTACTCTGCTAATGCAGAGGGCCCAGAACAAACAAGGTGACAGCCTATCATTGCACTGGTCACTCAACAGACATCATCCATTCAAGGAAAAAAAGGGGGGGGGGAGATTAAGGCAGGCGTGGTGGCACAGGCCTGTAATCACAGTACTTGGGGTCTGAGACAGGAGGATCACAGGTTCAAGGCCAGCCTCAGCAACTTAGTGAGACCCTCAGCAAGTTATTGAGACCCTGATTCAAAATAAAAAATAAAATAGGGCTGGGGGTGTAGCTCAGAGGTAGAATGCTCCTGGGTATCAAAAAAAAGGAGAATTAGAATAAAAATGGTTTAGTAATCACAGATTATATAAGGTATAGTCATGGAATTCTAGAAGCTTATAGCAAGTATCAAATATCATCTTCTGTACAATGAGGCAGGGAACAAGATATGCTCCACTCTCCTGTTCCAGCTATTACATTATAGGTAATGTAATAGATAATCGACCACAATAATACACCACAAACTCAGTTGAGCCAGACAACAAGCATTTTATTATGCTCATGGATTCTGAAGGTTAGGATTCTGATAAAGCACAGTAGGATTGTTCTTTCTCCATAATGTTATCTTGGGCATCTAGAATAGCTCAGGGTGCCATGATTGGCTAAGTTGTAGAACAACTGGACAGGAGGAACCCCTTCCAAGGAAGATTCTTTAGTAATAGTTCTGGTGCCTGGGCTTGGATGGCAGAAGGATAGTCCTAGCTGAACTGCCAACCAAGGCATCAGTCTGTGTCCTCTCCAGCAGGTAGCCAAGCTTCCCACATGGCAGCCCTGTGCTCCAAGAGTGAGTGTTCCAGGGAAGAAGGCAGGGCTCTCACGGCCTTGTATGACCAACCCTGGAAATCAGTGTCACTTCTGCCAACTCTATTGTGTGAAGTTGTTAGTTCTCAGCATGTTTAAAAACTATCTACTCTCCAACTCTAAAATACTATAACCTTCTATCTTATACCGAGGTAAAAATGAGGCAGATTTTGGCTCAAAGTAAAAAAAAGAAAAAAAATAGTTTACCTTACATTTAAATGGCTGAAAAGGAGTTCATGTTGACCTATGAGAACATTGTTCAGGAAGTTGAATAGGTTTGGGATTTAGGAGCATATGAAGATTTCATTATTCTGTGAATTTCAGGAGGGTAAAAAAAAAGTAGAAAGGTTGGTATTTGAATTACTACTATTTCTTGGTGTCAATATTCAAAATAGAAAAATGTCATCATGGTACCTTTAAAAAGAATGAACAAGAGGCTGGGAATCAATCACTAATCAAAGATGGGTTAGCATCAATGGAAAACTGGAAAGTCATTAAATAGGACAATAAGTTGTATCCAAATTAAGTATATTCTGGACTATTACTATAGCCAAGAAGGTTTTCATGACAAGGAACTGTATGTATTTCTGGGTAATCATCCTTTCTTATATGGAATGATGTCTTGTTCATTCAAAGGGAAAACTAAAATGAGAAGAACCATTCTTTTCCATGAAGAGAAGGCAATGCAAGATGGCTTAACTGGTAAAGGTTAGAGCATTTTTTACTTACAACTGTGAATTCATGGAGCCAGTCTTTTAATTCAGAATCCTGTCTAAGAAAGAAAGGGAGAGTGCTAAGGCAAGGGTGAAAGGTGGAATCAGATTCAAATAAGTTATGCGTTCTCCATTCAGTGAAGACCTAAGCTATGTTTTGAGAGTTGACAAATACTATCAGGGGGTCAGAAAATCTGGAAAAATATATAAAAAATACTAGATGGAAACTGAATAAACTGGCTAACTGCATACCGGAAGATAAATTTTTAAATAACCCATGCATGTAGTCAGGACAGGTCCATAAGTTTAGGCAGCAGGTAGAGACCATGGAAATTGGATGTGATAGGAATGAGTCTCATGACCATATCCACTCTAAGGGAGGAAACAGTGAGAACATGCTTCACCCATTTGGCAGGGCTAATTGAATATTCTGGCCACATAGGGAAAAAATGTAGGTAGACAGGAGACAAATAACACTATCGGCAAATTCTGGTAATGTTCTATGTATTGTTAGTCAAATATCAGACAAAGGCAGTTATGAATAAAATGATTTCCAGACCAAATCTTTGTGAGAAGTTCAGCTGCTGATATTTCAAACCAACTATACATAAGAACCTAGGACATGAGAAAGTGATACACTCTGTGACCATAAGGGGCGGTTGTGGCTCAGAGCAGAGGAAGCCTCAGGGAAGTGATGGGACATTTAAAACTAAGGACACATTCCTTCCCTGCCTCATATGTATCTGGAAGGTTTACATGTTATTGCATGGCGTTGTTAGGAGAAACAAGTTTGCATTTTCAAAGTAAATAGAACAGTGTATATGGAAAGAATAAACAAGTCCCACCCCAAGTCAATCCTAATTGTGTAATAGATCTTTCCAACGTCGCTCTGTTCACTTTCGGAGCATCTTCATCTTTTTTTGACCATGTGCCCTTCATTACATGGGCTACTCACATCTGGCTTTTATATTCTGGCTGTCATATTTACATGTTTTAATTGACTCCCCTCACTAGGCAAGGTGTGGGACTTGATCATTACTGTTCATTGTAATTTGCTCTTCAGGGTTTAGTGACTTTGCTTGGTTGGTTACGTTTGCCTAACACAGACGAGCCTACACTTCCCAAATATGAACTATGCAAGAGGAAAAACAAATTAATAATGTCTGCTTTAAGAGTCAGGAGATTAGTGAACAAGTAAAATGTAAGTGTAATTCAGGTAATGTGATTTTTTTAACTCAAACTCAATAAAATTGACATTTTACCTACAGCCCTACAAAGCATCTTCTTTCACCCCTCTATTTTTTTGCTTTGATTTTGCATAACTCATGAAAATACCTTAATTTAAGAAGAGTTTTAATTTTTAAAAAGGAGGTTAATCAATCTGTTAGTCTGAGCTAATTAGTTTAATTTAAATTGGTTTTTATTTTACCCTTTGCTAAAACAAGATTCTCTGTAAGAGAAGCAGATCTACGGATATTGACGTTTCCAAAACTTTTTTCTTAATTACCACAGAGACAGGCTAATGAAGTCAAATTACTTTTTCCTAATTTTTTTTGTTTACAAAAATACAAATTAATTGTAAATACCTTAGTAAATGGAGGTAAGAGTCCAGAAGAATATAAAAATCACACACCATTTTATATAATATGAATTTTATCTACTTTCCTTCAGATTACAATTATATGTGCATATGTATATACATTTTACATGCATACATATATATGCCACATATGAATATATACTCTAAGATATGATTTTAAATTAATTTAATAAATCACATTTTTAAATACATATGTATATATCTTTTTTTTTTTTTTTT
>PVJS01047053.1:0-15594 GCA_004027185.1 Glis glis
GAGAGAGAGAGAGAGAGAGAGAGAGAGAGACAGCGAGAGAGCTGAGGCTGGCCGCGAACCCGGATCCTCCGGTCTCTGCCTCCCAAAGTACTGGGATTACAAGCGTGCGCCACCACGCCTGGCTCTTAATTACCTTCTTAAAGGCCCTATCTATAAACACAGCCATATGGGGATGGGGACTGAACATTTTGCAGGGATTCATTTCAGTCCTACCTGTGTGATAGAAGGGCCGTTATCCCCTGTGAACATTCTGGTGTTTTAGGAGATTGGAGTTGAAGATCAAGGACTTCCCACATTCACTGCACTCATAAGGTCTTTCTCCCGTGTGACTTCTCCAATGTCTCATGAGGCTACAGCTCTGGCTAAAGGATTTCCCACATTCACTGCACTGTCTCCAGAGTGAACTCTCCAGTGCTGAAAGAGTGTGGAGCTATTGGTAAGTGACTTCCCACATTCCCCACACTCACAAGATGTTGATCCAATGTGAATCTTCCAGTGTGTAATGAGGTAGGACTTGCAGCTAAAAGATTGTGCACATTCACTACATTTGTAAAGCCATTCTCCAGTGTGAACTCTCTGATGTATTATGAGATCAAACTTCCTGTTAAAGCCGGGCATGGTGGCACACGCTTGTAATTCCAGTACTTGGGAGGCTGAGTCTGGAGGATCCAGGTTCACAGCCAGCCTCAGCTACTTAGTGAGGCCCTCCCCAACTTAGTGAGATCCTGTTTCAAAATAAAGAATAAAAAATAGGGCTGGGGGTGTAGCTCAGAAGTAGAATGCCCCTGGGTTCAATCCCCAGTACCGAGAAAAAAAATCCTGTTAAATAATTTGCCCCATTCATCACACTCATGAGATCTTACTCCATTGTGAACTCTCTGGTGTTGGAAGAGACAGGAATTATAGGTAAAGAACTTCCCATACTCACTATAAGGCCCTTCTCCAGTGTGAAGTCTCTGGCGTTTAATGAGATGACAGCTCTGGCTAAAAGATTTCCCACACTCACTGCACTCATAAGTCCTTGTTCCAGTGTGAATTCTCTAGTGTGTAACGAGGCTAGAGCTATGGCTAAAAGATTTCCCACATTCACTGCACACATAAGGCCTTTCCCCAGTGAGAACTCTCTGGTGTATAACGAGGTCATACTTCCTACTAAATAGCTTTCACGTTTATCACACTGATGAGGTCTTACTCCAGTATGAACTCTTTGATGTGTAATGAGGCTAGAACTCTGCCAACAGGATTTCCCACATTCCCCACATTCAGATGGCTTTTCTGAGGTGTGAACTCTTGAGTGACCACTAAGGCTACAGCTTGTACTGAAGGATTCCCACAATCACTGCACATGTAGCATTTTTCCCTACTGAGAACTCTGGTGCTGAATAAGTATTTCTTTGTAGCTGAAGGTTTTCATGCACTCTCCCCAGCTATGATGACTTTTTATATTGTGAAAGTCCGGTGCACTCTCAGTTCTGTTGTTTGACTCCACCTTGGCACAGGTAGGTCTATTGCTGGAGAAATCCTGAGCTGCCCAGGAAGTCCTTCCTAGCCTCTCTGCAGGGGAAGGGTTTCTTGGATCCCTGGAGTGTCTGCTGGTGTTCAGAAGCAGGTCTCTGCCCACACTGCTTCTGAAGTGCTGCTTTCTGACATGCCACTGCCAGTGCTGAAGGAATGTAGTGAACTAGAACCCTTGCTTGCATGCCACATCGGTGTGTAATTTCTGCTCATTCTGCTGTTGCTCAACCAAGTACAAAATGTCTCTCAAGACTGGGCTGTGTATCTCATAGAGTGGGGCCTTCTGGGGAGAAGGGGCCTCAGGAGGCCTGACCTGTGGCACTCTTTGTGCAGAAACACTCTGCCCAGAAGTTGACTCCTCATCCTCTGTTCCACACCAACAACCTGAAAGGAAATGCTGGCGAGGAGCATGTTGACTTGAGGGGAGGAGGCAGCCTACAAACAAATGTGTCTGACACAACCAGGAACTGAGTCCATGGACTGATTCCAGAACCAGGGTCTTGGGTTAACAGTAGGGATGGTGATGCCTAGCAGAACTGGCCTCTGAAGATCACAGTATGGAGGAGTCCTTTGAGTTTAAAAAAATGGGATGCAACACAGGGAAAAGAGGCAGGGCCTACAGCTTGTTCTCTAGAACAACTTTCAGTAAGATCTGAAAAATGCATTATGTAGAAGTGTGTCCAGGCCCAAGAAAATGTGACAGAAGAAGAGTGGCTGGCCCTCAAGGACTGTTTAAGAATGTGTGCATACTGCTGGGCACAGTGACATAAATCTGTAATCCTATCTACTCAGGAGGATGAGGCAGGAGATTTACAACTGAGCAACTTAGTGAGAAACTGTCTCAAAATAAAAAACAAAAAGGGCTAAGGATGTAGCTCAGTGATAGAGCACTCCTGGGTTCAATCCCCAGCATCATATTTTTTAAAAAAAAGACGTGCATACCTTGTAACACAATATGGAGAGAGCAACATTGGGGAGCCCACAGATGGAACAGTGAGAATAATGGGTGTGGCATGGAGGCCAGAGATGCAGTGCCTAGCTCTGGGCAGGATGTAAGAGCCAGAGTGATAAGTAATAGAGGTAACAAGTCAGTAAAGCATGGGCAGCATGGAGAAGGAGAGGCAGCACTGAGGTCTGGCCACCACTGTCATTACCCTGACATGTCCTCCCACAGGTGCAGGGAGGCTATTCTCAGGGGCAGGCCTCCTGTGGCCAGATTCATATTCATCCATCCTGTGAAACACCAAGGTATGTCCACTCCAACCCTGAGGGTGAGCAATTATATAGACCTGGAATACACAATACACACTACTGGCCACAACAACTCAGTACATAATAGCTCACAGGAAACAAAAGTACCACAAAGAGAACTTGAGAGGAGAGTTTTGCAAAAGCAGCCTGTGGTCCACATAAGTAATGAAAATTCTCAGCACAGGCAGGCACAAAAAATGTCAGCTGGAGGAAGGAAGTGGAACCTGGGCACAGAGACACCCTGGATCTGGACAAAGTCACCGGGTGGGAGAAGAGGTATTCAAAGTGAGATCCATGAAGCTGACTATAAGAGGCATGACCCTGAACTATTCCTGTGATATTACAGGGAAACAGTGTAGAGGCTCAGGAAGAAAGGAGGACAATGTATAACCTCAGCCCTAACAACCACAGCTCCTCCCAAGAAACTGTGTCCTGGTCCAAATGCATGAAGGACAGACCTGCCCTGGGGAAAGAGGAAGTGGAGAGACTATGTCAGGGCACGGGGGTGGGTGTGAGGACCTTACTCAGGTGGGTTGTAAGTGCCAAGTTCTCCAGCATCACATCATGATACATGTGTTTCTGCACTTCATCAAGGAGATCCCATTCTCCCCAGGAGAAGTACACAGCCACGTCTTCAAAAGTCACAGTGCCCTGCCAAAACAGAGACAGATGAAATCACAAACAGTTCTTCTCAAGGAATCCCCACAACCAATCTCCCTATACATCTGCCCCATGCCCATCTTCCTTCCAAGCTCCCCAACTAAGAAAAGAAAATAGGTCACTGGTGCTGCTATCTCCTCATGGGCCCACTGAACAATGGGTGTATAGTCATCAGTAATATGAGCAGGCGGGCCAATATATATGTAGGCTGTGGGCCTGACAGAGAGGGATACATTACTCATGCCAGGATACTCCCCAGTATGACCAAGGCATTTAAGTCTCAATACCAGAGCCCTGGAGCCACAGGAATACTCCCTATCTCCAGGTGTGCATGATCCTTCAGACCACACACCCTGATACCTCCAGATATCACAGCCACATGACCACAGCCGCCACCCCCTCACCATCCCACAACACAGGCATCTCTGGTCTCCCCCCATGCTACCTGGACCTTAATCAGCTCTTCCTTACCACATTACTGTGGTGAAAAAGTAGATGGCCTACACTTATGGTAATGACCAGACACATGACACTTGATGGTGAACAAATGAGATCAAAAGCGGTTTATTAACCATGTATACTCATAGCTAAGAGAGGACACCACACTCCATATAGAGCCACATTGGGCCAGTACTCCAGGAAGGGTGTGATGGATCAGTGCTGCAGTTGCTGCTTGCTGAAGTCCCTTGCATGAACGACTCTGGGTCCAACATTAATATTTTAATATTTAATATTTAGAGTCAGCTGGGGAGGCAGTAGCTTGACAATTCTCCTTACCTCCTGAATCCTACAACCAGCACCGTACTTTTATAGAAACTTTGGGCAAGGCATCATAAAAGTTAATCAAACACAGAAGCTAGCAATTGTCATGAGTTACAATAAGGAAAATCAGTGAGGCAGACATGTGACAAACTTAGAGGAAGGAAAGGTTAAACATTACTGGGTGGAGAAGACATCAAAGACCACACTCTATCGATTATATCAGGTCTCTTGGAATTTGTCTGATCCCACCTGGCCAAATACTGTGTATTCAGCTCAGGCCAGTTCAAGAAATTAATCTCAGTGTGTGGTTCTAAGATGGCTCTCAACATTTTCCTCCCTTTAGCTTTTAAAAAAGGTCAGGCCGGGCGTGGTGGCGCACGTTTGTAATCCCAGTACTTAGGGAAGCGGAGACCAGAGGATCCAGGTTCGCGGACAGTCTCAGCTCTCTCTCTCTCTCTCTCTCCCTCTCCCTCTCCCTCCCCCCCTCTCTTTTTCTTTCCCTCTCCCTCTCTCTCTCTGTCTCTCTCTCTCTCTCTCTCTTTACCTAGTGAGGCCCTCCGCAACTTCATGAGACCCGATTTCAAAAATAAAGCATAGAAAAATAGGGCCAGGGGGTGTAGCGCGGAGGTAGAACGCCCCTGCGTTCAATCCCCGGTACCGCAAAAAAATAAATAAATAAATAAAATAAAAAAGGTCAGTAAAATTAACTTTGGAACTTTTTGTTTTTGAAACATCAATTGTTTCCATCTGACTATGCAGACTGCACAGAGAATAAAAAGCAATATTACAACCAAGATATCCAAACCAAACAGCCCCCATACATGAGTAGAAAAATACTTAAAAGGGTCAAGACTAGAAATATCAACAGGCAAGCTTTTCCAGAATTTAGCATCTGTAAGGTTGGAGTTTTGTATTAGCCATGTCCAGACTGAAATTTTAGAATATCTAATGAAACATTATGAAAAGGATCTAGTAAACTAAAATGTTACAATATTTAGCAATACTATAATGACAATTGCAAACATTGTGACCATTTTAAGTCCTGTAATTATTTTCCAGTCCAAATCACAGTCTTTTAACTGTCCAATTTCTTTTTTTAAAGATTTTTTGGTTGACGTGAATCTGAATCTGCCAAGGTTTTGTATAGTTCTCTTGAAAGTCCTGTAAATATTTAGCATTTTAAATTGAAATGGTGAAGAGCCACAGCAGCAGCACAAGCGGTGGCAGGAATTCCAGCCAGAGTAATCAGTAATGTCACCAGATAAACCTCCTTGTTCTTCTTCCTTAAGTGTGATAACAGGTCCTAATGAGGGTGTCTCCTCTTGGAGTTTTTCAAGCATAACTGGTATTCATGCTGTAATTGATCTTATTAAAATCATAATGCCAGTGACATTATCCCAAATGGTATTGTTATAGGGTATATACTATTTTAACTTAATTTAGTAATCTAGACCTACAGTTCAATTAAAACCATCTAGAAGCTCTCCCAGGGGTCCCAAATTAATAACCTCTTTCCCTGCTATAGTCATCTTTCAAGGATGGGCTGTTACATATTCTGACCATATTAACAATCTATCTGATGGATCCCACTGTCTCTTCTGGGCACTAACAGCTGGGTAGTTAATTGTGTGGTATTAGCCTATTGCAAGGCATCAGAACTGAAGCCAGTAATAAAAATTAACTATGCCTTTTCATTTTCCTTTCTAGGTATGTAGGCTAGCCAATTCTGTCTTTCTAGGTCTAAAACATTCTGTAATGTTTCATGAAACACACAAGGGAACCCATCTAGATTTTCTTATAAGGTTATACCCATATTGAGAACTGTCTCCTGTGCTAAGAAGCTGTTTTGGTAAGTATGCAGTATTGTTTAAGTAAATGGTAGTTGGCATGTTAAACCTGATGATAGCCAACATCATTAGAAATATGTTTTCTGGAGTTCTAGCTTGTGATTAACCCAATCTATCCAATTTTGATTTAGCCCTCTGAGTGGAGGGCTTGTCATCCTCAGCATCACTGCTCAAGTGACTGCAGCTCCCCGGGGGGTTAACTTTAGCCTTTTGATTCTTTTGGTCATGTCCTGAGTTTCCAATTTGATGTGGTCTGACATTTTTACCTGGAATTCAAACACAAACATCATTGTTTTTTACACAAGCACATCCTCTGCCAAAAGTTACTAATAAAGAGGGACTTTTCCATTTTCTATCCAAGGGATCCTTTTTACAAGACCTGAGGAATAAGTTGGGTCAGTAAATGAGTTTCCATTGCATGTCTCTGAGATGCTGGAAGAGAATCATCATCAATTTGAAAGAAAAAAAATTAAGAGTAATAAGAGAATCCTTAAAGAAAGCATAAATCCATGTTACCCCTTAATTGTTTTAGAAGAGGTTTTTGAATTGGGGTAATAATATAGTTTCTTTTTGAGTAATGGCTGATAAAGACAACAATTAAAAGGATATATAAGGAGAATATAAAATAAAACTGTTAGGGAGAAAAATTTCTAGTTTGTATAATAGTTTTGATAATATTTGATGATATAAGCAAATTTTTTATTTAAATTTGACCTTTTATATATATTATTAATACCCAAATTTTTAATTAGAGTGGCATGATTTAGAATGCCAGTGTTTAAGCACTTTTACTTATCTTTGTTTAAAAATGGTCATAATATAATTAGTTATACATAAATATAAGTCTTAAGGGTATATTACTATTAATAGTTTTTGTTTAGAGTACATCAGCTTGGCAAACTGTCTTTTTAAGCTTTGAACATTAGAAGATACTTAAGAAAAATAAATTGTATTTCATCACAGTTGTATTATATTAATAACCCTTATTACTGGAGTGAAATTCAGAATTTACTGACTATAATTATAGCTTTATGTAAGTTAATAGCATTGACAAAAATTAAAGAATAGCTTCAGACCTTTTGTAAGTTTAGAAAACAGTGCTGATGAAAAGAAACAGGATTATTAGCTGAAGGCATTTAGTCAAAGCAAAACAGATGTAAACCAGGTTTTAAATGACAAGGATTTTTGAATGGTATTAAACATCAGATATAATGTATTGCATGAAGAGATAATTTATTGGTTACCTTGCTTGTATATAAAATCGATATATTTAATGTTATAATCTTTTATGAAACATTCAGATAAACCTCAGATGCATAGCACATTTATAGTTATGGATATATATGATGCCAAATCTATAGTAATCCAAAGTAATAGTTGCTTATTCATTTTAGTTAGGTATGGGGTCAGCTGGAACAGACTGGAATTTTACCTGCAAATTTTTGTTTACTTAGATTGCCTCCCCTGTGAAAAAGGGGCAGAGAAACAATACAGGATGACTAAGCTGAAACACGAAAAGGGCAGTTAATAAATCTTTTGTATTTCTTATTCATGCTTTTAGTTTGAATGTTTGCCAAGCAGATGGGCAAGGAAAGAACTTTAGAATCTCTCAACCTGTAACTGGATCTTTTTAACCTGTCACATTTTAACAGGCTGTAAAACACAGACCTTTAAACTCTTATTTTGCTAAAATGTAGTGAGCAGAGGTCTGACCAAGAGATTATCTTGATGGAGATGTAAGTTTTTGTTTAAGGTAGTTTTTAGTAAACTGTTACTTAGAGAAAGAAGAAACCCTATTGTTTTAAGAAAACACAGGAAACTGCCTTAATAAAATGTGAAAAAAAAACTTTGCTTTTAGGCTAGTAGTTTGTAAAATTTTATCAAGAACAGAGCAACATCTCAATAAAACCTAACTGTTTTAAACATAGAATCAAAGCATTAAATGTGATTTTTAGAAAACCCTTAAATAATTCTTTTTAATTTTAACCAATCTTATTACACATACAAAATTTTTAAGTTTTATCCTATATAATCTCTAATTTCCTCAACCCTCTGCAACCTGCTTAACTTTCTGTAATTTTTGTTCTCATCTTTCTCTTTCCTTATGGAGTAACTCAATCATCTAGAGCAAAATTTTGCCATGTTGAATCCTTTCCCATCTAAAAGCATTTTCCTGGTCATCTTAGGCAGTGGCTGGTGCTGGTGAGGCTGCAGGTGGAGGCTGGAGGATCCGGCAGCGGCGGCGGGAGTGGAGCAGGACAAGGAAGCCAGAGGGAGCGAGTGAGGGGCAAGAGGGAGCACCCTTTTACCCACTGAGGAGGCAGAGCCGTCCACCTGCCCACCTGCGGGACAAAGCTGAGAGCCCGCGCCCAGAGCCATGTCCTCGTCCGCCGGCAGCGGCCACCAACCCATACAGAGCCGTGCCATCCCCACCCGCACCGTGCCCATCAGCGACACCACACAGCTACCTCACAACTATTGCACCACGCCCAGGGTGGGGGGGGGGATGCTCTTCTCCACCTCTCTGGGAGGAACCCGAATCATTTATGATAGGAAGTTTCTGTTGGATCGTCGCAATTCTCCCATGGCTCAAACCCCACCCTGCCATCTGCCCAATATCCTGGGAGTCACTAGTCCTGGCACCTTAATCGAAGACTCCAAAGTAGAAGTAAACAATTTGAACAACTTGAACAATCATGACAGGAAACATGCAGTTGGGGATGATGCTCAGTTCGAGATGGACATCTGACTCTCCTGCAAGGAGAGGAAAAAAACAGAAGCAAGGCGGATGCCTGTGTGTTCCTGATTTGGCCATAGGATCAACAGTAAAAAGACACAGAGGCAGTACCAGCAGTCCCCAGTGCAGTCTCCCCCTCCCTCTCTGCCTCTGGTGCCAAATGATGGAAGAAGAGCTTCATCTGACCATCTCTTCTCCCTGATTTTTGTCCTCGGCCCAGTTAGACAGATTAGCTTGACGTCCTTGGGGGTATTTCTTTAGAACTAAGCAGTCCATAGAGGAAAACAAACTGGTTTCTCTGTTCATTTTTCTATTGAGAATCCCCCCCTCTGCCCCTCAAATTTATCCCAAATCTAATATTAGTCTACCAACAACTGCCTGGCTGGGGTGTCTAGGGAAGGGATACAGAGGTTCTGTCTCTTCCTTGTATCCCACCTGTGGTTCAGTGCCAGGTTTGGAATCTTTAAAACCAGCAGGGGAAATGATAAACAAAAAGAGAACTTTCCTTTTACCTTGAAGTGTTTGTCCTTAGGGACAGAGCACAGTTTGTGCAACTCTGGTAGCATTACCCTGTGACATTGTTTTGAAGTCTGCTTCCCCTCTTTCCTCTGGGAGAAATGTCTTCTGTCTTTAGTATTATAGTTCATCTTCCTATTCCTTTGCTTAGCACAAATAATTTGTGCAGATAGATATTTTTAAGCTCTACAACAGAAGGGAGCCCTTGGTAACCAGACATTCTTTGCGGCTCTTCTGTCATTCCTCCCTATTTGCATCTTATTGCCGGCAGAGTTCTCTTATGCCGGGGCCAAAGGTGAAGCCAAAGTTTCTTCAGCTGTTTGACAAAGTCACAGCAGAAGGAGGCTTGTCGTAGAACAGACATCCTCTAATGGTGGCAAGCCCGTTGGTGGCCTTACTGTTAATATTAATAACTGTGGGATTGGTGACACCAAAGGCGAAATCAAAGTTTCTTCAGCTGGTTGACAGAGTCACAGCAGAAGGAGGCTTGTCACAGAGCTGACATCCTCTAATGGTGGCCTAGCCTGTTGGTGGCCTTACTATTAATGTTAATAATTGTGGGATTGGTGACGGGAATTGTAGGACTTACGCCAAAAACTCAATTTACACAGAATGACTCTAATACAGGCGATATGCAGAAAAACTGTTGTTCCCAGTATAGAAATAATTTATAGGAAAAGGGAGTTAAACCAGATAATGTACAGTACTGCCCACCAATCTGTAAAATATTAACTAGTGCTCAGAACAAGGAGGAACATAAACAATGACCTGCTGTACCAACAATTACGGCTTCTGGGAAGCCTGCCTACTGGATAGGTAGGAGGCTCTGGTTTCCCCTTCAAGGAAGACAAGCAAGCCTGCCTGTGACTATCAGCCTGTGACTGACCCTCCTCTAAGTTACACAGGTGCTTACCTTCAAGGCGAATGGTGGCAAAAGGGTCCGAATAGAGACACAAACTTTATGATAAGGCTTGCTAGAAGCCCTACATTTTGTGCTTATTCCACTTCATCTAGAGAATCCAAGATGGCAACCAAGGGAGACACCATGCTACAATCTCTCTGAGACGCACATGTCATTCACTGTGAAAGCAACCTCTCCACAGAAGAAAGGCAACACAAACTTGAAGTAAACAACGAAAAGTTTGAAACGCGACTGAATCAAAGCCAAAAGACAAAACAGAGGAAAGTAAAAAACTCCAAGCGCCTTACCTAAGGGACGGCGGCGGCGCCATCTTGGCCAGACCATGCTGGCCGCTACTGGCATTGCGGCTTCCACACGCCGCCGGCAGAGAAGCCAGAGACTTATTGGAAGTTCAGCAGGTGCAGATCAGCAGAGATAAAAGCAAGCAGCGGCTCGCCCCACACTCAAGAGACCAAACGGTGGCAGCGACAGCGGCTGCAGCGGTGCCATCTCGGCAGGACTTTACCGGCGGCTACCAGCATTGTGGCCTCCACACAAGACCAACAGAGATGCCAGCGACCTGTTGTGAACCCAGCAGCTGCAGAATAGCAGCAGTGTAGGCGAGCAGCAACTCGCTCCACGCGTGACACAGACCCGAATTGCTGCATCAGCAGAAGGGACAGCGGCGCCATCTTGGTCAAACCACGACAACAGCTACCGGCATTGCGGCTTCTGCAGGCCACCAACAAAGCTAGGGAGCTCTTCTAAAACCAGCACTGCAGAGCATCAGTGACAAAAGCGAGCAGCAGTTCGATCCACACTTGGCAGAGTCCCCAGGACCCGGAGGCCTGACCAGAACCTGCAACAGCAGCTGAGCCCTCCCCCCACCCCAGAGATTAAGAGCAACACTCAACAAGACCATAAGTCAAAGAGCCACCCCAGGGGGAGACCACCCAGCGTGGCCACAGGGACTCACAAGGTCTGAGAAAGTGCAGATTGCCCCAGCAGAGGCGGGAGTGGGGTCTGCTGTGGGACGCAGTAGACACGTGGATAAGCAGACAATCCATGGTGACATTTGGGTGGGACAGACTTGCAACCCGGGGGTTGCAGTACCCTTATAAAGTCCCCAGGGATAGCCACAGGACATACAGCTGTGGTACCTGGGGAAAATTGGACCAAACCAGCCCTCTCTGTGGAAAACGTGGAGTTCCGTATTTACACAGAATTGGGGCAAGGCGACAACCACTGCTTCTGTAGGCAAAGAGAGACACAAGCCCGGGGCCCCCTGCTGGTGCCTCCTACCATAGGTGTAGACAGAGAGAGACATAGGGACAGCCCAAGTGGAGACCGCGGAGACCCACACTTGCAGAGAGAGGGGCAATAGCGGTACTGGTCCCACGCACAGGTAGTGAGAGGCACCAAGCAAGGGTCCCAATCACTGAAGGAGACCAAAAATTGGGCCTGCAAATGGACATTATACCGAGCAAGTCAGAATTACCACTCAGTAAAGGCCACTCACCTTTAAGGCTCACCTGGTAGCAACTATCTACCCCCAGGATAAGAAAATATAAAGGGAGAGGGATTTGACATAGGATACCTACAGAGTGAGAGAGGAAGAGCTACCAAAAGCAACAAAGGTATAAACATAAGAAACCCGAAACCATGAAAAGGAAGAATAGCAAAGAAACAATGAGCTCCCACAATCCCACAACAGAATCCACCAACTCAGAAGTGCAAAGATTGCCAGAGGACAATTCAGAACTTCAATAGAGGAAATGATACAGAGATTTCCGAAAAGAATTCAGAGAGAGTCTGAGAGAAATGAAGGAGCAAATAAGCAGGAATAAAAAAGAAGCTCTGAAGGAAGTGAAGGATGCAATAATTGAAAGGAAGGCATCAATATAGACCATCAACAATAGACTAGACCACGTGGAAAACAGTATCTCACTCTTAGAAGATGACCTCTCAAAAAATGAACACATAGTATATAAATTAGAAAAAAAATTCGACAGCATGAACTGGACATTGATGAGATCTCAGCCAGTCTTAAAAGAGCAAACATAGGCCGGGTGTGGTGGCGCACGCTTGTAATCCCAGTACTTTGGGAGGCGGAGACCGGAGGATCCAGGTTCGCGGCCAGCCTCAGCTATCTCTAGTTGTCTCTCTCTCTCTCTCTCTCTCTCTATCTCTATCTCTCTCTCTCTCTCTCCTCTTAGTGAGGCCCACTGCAACTTCGTGAGACGTGGTTTCAAAATAAAGTATAAAAAAAATAGGGCCAGGGGCGTAGCGCGGAGGTAGAATGCCCCTGCGTTCAATCCCCGGTACCGCAAAAAAAAAAAAGAGCAAACATAAGAATAATAGGCATAGAAGAGGGATTAGAAGCTGAAACTAAAATAATCAATAATCTATTCAGAGAAGTAATATTAGAAAATTTTCCAAACATAGAGAGGTCGATACACAGGTACAGGAAACATACAGAACCCCCTATAGACAGGATCAGAGAAGAGGCTCACCACGCCACATAATAACCAAATTGACCAATGTAGAGGCCAAGGAGAGAATCTTAAAGGCAGCAAAAGCAAAAGAGCAAGTAACATTCAGAGGCAAAGCAATAAGAATCACTCCCAACCTTCCACATCAAGTCATGAAAGGCAGGAAGGCCTGGAGTGACATATTCCAAACTCTGAAAGAAAACAACCTCCACTTCATCTAAGATTAACCAATTACAGGCATTACTCACTTATTATAAATGGTAGATAGATAATACCAAAAACAGAGAAATAAAAGAGTTCCTTTAAAAGAATATGAAAGGTCATTAGAAAGAAATAGAAAAACTTAAAGCTCAACTAAAGAAAGAATAAAGTATAGAATATAAGCATAAATGGCATTAAGATAGAATATAGTTTAAGTATAGGTATAAGGTCTAGTTAACCATATTATTCGTAGCTTTTAACCTTTAGCATAAGTATAGTTATAATCTACATAAGAAAGATATAAATAAAAATAGTTTAGTAGCAGACATAGTTAGCCACAATGATATTTATTGTTAGACAGCATAATATATGTAGCCATGTAATATAAAAATAGTTAAGACTTATATAAAAAAATATATAAAAGGCAGTAGTCAAAAGCCTTTAGGTAAGGTCATGTCTGTCACCTGATAACCGCAGCGAGATATTTCCGAGAACAATGCAAATTATTAAAAGAGCTAAGTTGACATTGTGGGAAGAAACGCAAGTTTGCATGGAACCTGAGTAATTGGTGGGGAACATGTGGTGACCATCTGAACAATGGGTTGTTAATAACTGTGGGTAAATGACTGCACTGTAAAGAGTCCTATGATGACTAAGTAAAAAATATTTCTCATGATGTAATAAGTAGAAAATTGTTAGCGTTAAGACTTCCTGATGTAAAAAAGGTATAAAAAATAAAGTCTGATGCTCGCTGGGCAGAGACAGTGCCTGCAGCTTTACTGAACTGCTGACCCTCCTGTCTCTCATTCCCTCGCCAACCCTACATCTCCTTCAGGGATTCCCTTGGACCGGCCAAGGCTGGACCCCGGCGCTCTTATACTGTGAGATCCCCAGGTGATTTTTGATTGTTCCCAGAGCAGCTCCATACAAAGGAATAGAGGCACTTTGGCCTCCATTTGGTAGATAAGGCCTGATCATAGCATTCTGCCAGATAATACTTAAGAATGACCTCTGAAGAGTATTGAACCATTTGAGTATCCAGTTTCAATAAGCACTGCTTTAAAATCCAAAGAATGTTGTCTTGGATTGCAGTGTCTTCTATTTTGAGTTTAAAGTTGACTTTCCGAATGTTCTTAGAAAAGAACTACATTTTTTTTTCCTGTTTGGATCTGCTTTGTTTGGCTGCTGGGATAGATAAGCATGGGCTTAAAATGTGTTTCTCCCAGTTTTCTTACTGTTCCTATTGTACTCTGAATTTTTCCTTTTCTTTCTTTCCTCCTTCCTTCTCTCTCTCTCTCCCCCTTCCCCCTTCCCTCTTTTCCTTTCCTTTCCTCTGCCAGGCCATTTTTAAAATCTACATCAAAGATACCTCAAGTGTTGGTATCTGATAATATCTGTCACTCCTCTTAAATAAGGAGTGACCTTTTATTTTTAAGATGACTACAGACATATTTTTAGATATGTTTTCAGTACAATTTTGAACAGCAACTTTTTAACTAACATCTTCCAGTATTAGGAAGGTAAGAAATGTCCATAGGCGGGTCTGCTGTTCTATGTCACCATCCTGTGTATCCCCCATTTCCTTCTGAGCTCTTTCCTTTCCCCTCAAGTTTTGGGTGTGTGTGTTTGGTGATTTGTAAAACTGGACCATTCTGCCTTGCTGTGGGTTGTTCAGGAAAGCCTCATTCTTTCCCATACCCCTTTGCTTTCCATTTGCTGTCCCCACCACCCCACTCTCTTGGGACTGTTGACTGGCACAGTAATCCCAAGGGAGTAACTCCTTCAAAAGACTAATGCCTTCATCCTCTCAGAGGAAGACAAGTAAAGTAGCCACTGGTGTCTTGGGAATTTCCAGTTGAATTGGGTGCCCTGAGTCTTATTAATAGATTAGATCCCAAGGTGAGAGTAACAGGCCTATTGACTAGGAATGAAGGCTCTTTTTCTTTTGAACTATGAGAAGACCCTATTTGTGAAGACCTGTCAGAAAGAAGAGAGGAAGGATGTCTGCAGAACTTTGTTCTGTTTTCTACTACAAAATGTGAATAGTTCAAAGAGTGAAAACCTTTTGTGATGGCTGATATCTCTCAGGAATAAGGTGGATCTCTAATGTTTTGGGGATACTTTGAGTCTCAAAATTGATAATCAGAGAAGTATTTTTTATTTGTTTGTTTAATGCATCCTTGTTCTGATGTTAATTAAACTCCAAATTTTGCTTTACATAGTCATAGAAAAAAAAGCATTTTCCTCTTTTGTTTAACCTTGTTATTAAAATATCTCTTCATATCAATAAATATCTTTTATTTATTGGGTTTCCTTATATTAAGAACAATCCTCATAAAAATCTTTTAATTTGGATAAATTACCTTTTTAGGTAAGATAAAATATTTTGTTTTTAATAGTTGTTAATCAAAACATAGCCTAACATTTTTAGCCTTTTATATATAGAATCACATTTTAATTAAAATTTTAACTCAGAAATTCATGTGTAATGTCCTTAAAAGAAGGTAATCTTAAATATATTTGATAGACTCAAATATATTGTTTTTTGCTGGGGTTAAAAAGGCCAAGAATAGCTGGGCGTGGTGGCGCACGCTTGTAATCCCAGTACTTTGGGAGGCGGAGACCGGAGGATCCGGGTTCGCGGCCAGCCTCAGCTCTCTCTCTCGCTCTCTCCTTCTCTCTCTCTCTCTCTCTCTCTCTCTCTCTCTCTCT
>PVJS01047054.1:0-15594 GCA_004027185.1 Glis glis
TATGCAATAGCTTTTCAGATTTTATATTACCATTAGGGTTGGGGGGGCTAATGGATACACAAGATCCATCTGTGTAATTTCTTCCAATTGCATGTGAAGATACAATGGTCTCAAAGTATGAATTCAAATTCAAATAATTGTTTGCAAACAATGCTCCCCTTTATTGCATGCACCAGGGATGAACCACTTCCAAAATCCCATCCTTAGTCCCCAACTACTCTATTCCAGGTTTTCTTGGAAAGGAAGTAGCCAAGTCAGTTTGGGGTCTATGATGTCTAAATCCCACTATTTTAGCGCTACAGAATGCTGTTGGTGATTTTAATAGGGAGGTTTTGAGTTCTTCTGAGAACCTCTAGTTGCTTATATCATAGGGTTGGATGCAACCAACACCAGTATGAGGTAGGTGCCTGGAGACAATTACTCTTTGTGCCTTTTCTGGGAGGGACACTGATACTCCACATGTACCATCTTTTGCAGCGAGGTACAAGTTCCTGCGTGTGCACACAGACATACATAGATACCATCCTTTTATTCCTTTTTGGGACAAAAATGTTAATGGAGAAATTTGTCTCCAGTGCTCAATTCTAAACCAGACCTTATCTTTGGTATCTGGCTAACTGTGGGTGTGTAGGTCTGACACCTCCCCCCAAATCCCATGGGACCTCCCTCTCTCCCAACACACCTGCTTCCTCCCTTCCTCCTTTCCTACCACCAGAGAACACACAGCCACACACATTTTATATCTAGTTGATTTTATTTTCATCACCAGGGTACAACAGTTGGTATAAAATTCAGTCTATGGGGTTAACCATTTCTTAGGGGCTAGACTGTAGACAGTGTGAGGTCTCTGGCATCTCTCGCAGTTAGTTACTGGCTGCAGCACACTGGCTCCCATTGGTTGAGCTTCTGCCGCAGGGGCTGGTACCGGCCTGGCGGTGTGGGTGTCTGTGTCCGTGTGGGCCCTCTCCCTTTCTTAGCTTTAGCTGGAGGGGTGGGAGCACTGTGGGAGGCTTTCTTGCTCGAAGCTCCCGCAGGCAGGAATCTTTTGGCCTTCATGGGTTTCTTAAGCACCTGGAAGGAAGACAGCGAGGAGATCACTGAGGGCGCTGGTTTGGGGGAAGAGAGCGGAGCAGGGAAGGGAACCCACAGGGCTGTGGTCTGGGAGGGTTAGTGCAGTGCAGGTGAGGACAGGGTAGGAGTCTTGGGGGAAGCAGGAGTCAAGGGGAATGAGAGGAGGCATTCAAGGGGGTCTCGGCTCACCTTGCTTTTCTGGGGCCTGGGTCGTCTAGTGGCCTTCCTCTTCTTTACCCGTCCTTGGTGACTTGAGGTGGGTCGGCCGGTAACTGCATTCCAAGCTGGGGTTCTTCCGGTGGTCTTCGCCATTTCAGCACCTCCCAGTGATCTACCCAAGGCCCTCCAGGGCCCTTCTCTATATACCCCTCCCCAGGAAAACGAGGGGCCGTGCCCTCGGGCGTTGTTTGGTCAGCAAGCCACACCCCAGCCAGTCCAGCCCTGACCAGAGAGGGGTTAGGCATCACACAGTATGCTCTTGACTCCTCTGTGGGGGAGGGGAGGTCAGATGTTCTGGTTGCAGAAAGGGAGAATGTCTTTAGCAGTCCTAAAGATCCTTCCAAACCGACTCTCCACCCTTCCTAGCCCTCCCCAAGTCAAATCTGGTGGGTCACAAGTCAAGGACACTCCATTTCCCATGGGCACTCCATTCAGTGATGCATTCTGTCCTCTGCTACTCTTCATCATTACCTGCTTGGTGTCTGTCTTACCTACAATCCACCATGGTAACATGGCCATATTAAGTGTCTGTAGAGACGTGAATTGTTCCACTTCCATCTTATAAATTATAAAGCTCGTGGAAGAATACATAGGATAAAATCTTTACTACATTTGGATTATGTGGTGATTCGAGGATCAAGGAAGCAACAGGACCATGAGAGGCAGTGAGTGATGTTCAGCAAGCTTTATTGGGTAGCACATGGATGGGGTTGCATGACGGGAGAAATCCCCCAAAGGAGGAGACCTTCCAGAGGCAGTGGTACACAGCCAGCACCCAGAGGTGTAATATGGCAAGGGGCCTTCCAGGAAAGAAGGGGTAGTCAGAGAGGGTGTGTACATATCTAGGAGATATTGCTCTGCAGCAAGGTTAGAACCTCCAGGTAAGAGAGCTCCAACAGACAACAGCAGTTTGAGGTCTTTTGACAGATACAGTGTTTTTCATATTTATGGTGAGCAGATATTGGGTGCATTTTGTGGGGTCTGCAAAGTAGGTAGGTGATAAACGACTAAGATATATTTATTAAGACTATATTTAAGGAGCCGGGCGTGGTGGCGCACGCTTGTAATCCCAGTACTTTGGGAGGCAGAGACCGGAGGATCCGGGTTCGCGGCCAGCCTCAGCTCTCTCGCTCTCTCTCTCCCTGTCTCTCCCTGTCTCTCCCTGTCTCTCTCTCTCTCTCTCCCTCTCTCTCCTTAGCGAGGCCCTCTGCAACTTCGTGAGACCCGGTTTCAAAATAAAGTATAAAAAAATAGGGCCGGGGGCGTAGCGCGGAGGTAGAACGCCCCTGTGTTCAATCCCCGGTACCGCAAAAAAAACAAAAAAAACCCAAAAAACAAAAAACAAGACTATATTTAAAGCAATGCATGGGTGAGAATCTTAGTTTAGCACCAGTGGGATTTGGGTTAATGCCCCTAACTTGCTGTGGAGACATCAATAATATGGGGGGGGGTTATTTTAGGCCAATGCACCGGGGCTATTTTTGCCTATTTATTTACTTATATCAGTACTAGGGATTGAACCCAGGGACATATTACCTCTGAGATACACCCCCAGCCCTAATTTTTCTTCTTTATTTGGAAACAGGGTCTCACTAAGTTACGGAGGGCCTCACTAACAGCTGAGGCCGGCCATGAACCTGCTGTGATCCTCCTGTCTCAGCCTCCCAAGTACTGGGATTACAAGCGTGCGCCACCACGCCCAGCTATCTTTGCCCATTTATATAACAATTTGTCAATAATTTCTTAGATACCATAAAAAGCACAATATATTAATGAAAAATGTGTAACTGGAACTATCTTTGTAAGTTAAAATAGCATCTAATTCTATCACTGAAAATATTCTACAGGGCTTCTAGATTCAGCTTTGACTGTAAAGGTCTCGGAAGTTGACATTCCCATCCTTACAATAAGAAAATGTTTGACAAATAATAAACCAATCATTTCTCTTACACCTGCTAAAGACCTGAGTGTGCAGAGCAAACAACCATCCCCCAAATCTAAAGAGTATGGCACAGAGAAGCAAAGTCACGATCTGCTTATCTGAAACAAACAATTCTGGGTCCATAAACTGGTAACAAAACAAAACAAACAAACAAAAAAACTTTAAATGGTAATTTTGATGCATTTCTGAAGGCTGACCGTGGATTACCATGAGAGTGACAACATACTTGGCAGCAACAGTATTGGGAAGCAAACTGTTTTGGAATTTACCTCCAGAAACATCAGCAGATTCACATGAAGATGTGAACAAGCTCCTTTTGTTGATCTGGCAGGGACAGGAGAAAAAAATTATCATTGTGAAATAAACCCATATGTTTCTCCATAACAAAGGGTTTGCCAGAGCTTCATCTCGGCTGGGGAAATGGCATTCCTCCAACCTTCTGGCTTTCCTGTCTTACCTAAAGGGTAGCAAACAAAACATAATCATACTTAACAGGGAGGGGTCAGAGTCTCAAGGAAAGAGATTAGGAACAACAGACTATGGTAGGCAAAGGATGGGATTCCAGGCTTTGCCAGGAACCAAGGCGAGGACCATGGTAGAGGAATTAGGGATGACCCCAACCTGTAGAGGTGCCCCTGCAATCCATCTCCACTCTTGAGGTCAGGCCAGCCAGACACCAGGCCCCCTTGTAACCCGACCACACCACTACCTGCACTGTGACCTTCAGGTCACACTGGCCTTGTGTGTGTGGGGGGGCGGGGTGGACTGAGGTGATCACAGGAAGCAGATGCAGGCTCTGCTAGGAAACATCGAGGAGCCCTGGGAGGATGGTGGGGACTCCACAGAATCAATTTCCACCCCCATGGGACCTGGGA
Source organism: Glis glis (assembly GCA_004027185.1). NCBI lineage: Eukaryota > Metazoa > Chordata > Mammalia > Rodentia > Gliridae > Glis > Glis glis. The sequence continues at coordinate 4,108 of PVJS01047054.1, forward strand.
GGACAGGGCACATTGCCATAGGTGAGGGTCACTGAGTTTCTTCTCTGGAGGTTGGATGGAAGTGTGAGCCTTGTGAGATCTGTGCTTCAGAATAGAGGAGGGAGGAGAGGTCATGGGCTCTCTAGGGTCCAAGGCGAGAGCTGTGTGGGGAATGAAGATACCCCACCCCACCTAGAGACTCCCCAAATGACCCAGGCCAACCTTTGTGGCCAACCCTAAACCCCAGGAAGACTTGTTAGGAAACCCCTTCTGCCTCCCTCTGGGGACCTGAGGGGGAGTTCTGGCCTTGGCCTGGGGTTCGTGATCTGTCAGGGTGGCCGAGTATGAGCTCCTGGACTCTATGGAGTCCAGGTGAGAGCTGAGGGTGCACGGAGGAGGCCCATGTGTGTTGAAAGTCCAGAGACAGTCTGTGTGAGCCCATGTGGCCAGACTTGCATCCTGGACGACAGAGGGAGGGAGGGTTCTAAGAGGAACCCCTTCTGCCTCAGGGCATCCCACCAATTAGGAGCTTTGATCAGGTCAGTTCAACAAGGATGGTCGTGGCTCAGGCAGGGGTCAAGGTGCAAGCTGAAGGTGGACTGAAATAGCCCCAGAAGGTCCCAAAACGATCCATGTGGGCCATGTGGCCAGCCCTACATCCTGGTGGAGAATTCTCAGGGGAACTGCTTTCGCCTCCAACCAGGGACCCAGGGAAATGGGGCGTTCCACCCTGGGCCTGGGGATCTCAATGGTTCAGGGCGGCCAAGGGGAAAGGTCTCAGGCTGTATCATTGTTGAGGTGAGAGCTGAGGGTGGACCCAGGAAGCCCCACCCTCAGTCAAGGTCCACAGACAATCCATATGGACCCATGTGAGGCCATCCCTGCTTCCTGCAGGACGGGGGGGGGGGCGAGGATTTTCAGGGGAACCCCTTCCACCTCCGGGAGTGACCCGCGTAGGTTCCCTCGGGCTTCAAGTCGTCCAGGGCACTGAGAGGGCTGGTTCCGGTCCAGGAGTCCAGGTGGGAGCTGAGGTCAGACAGAGCAAACACCCCCTCAGGGAGAGGGTCCCCCCAATCAGCCTAGGCCTGCTTCTGAGGCCAGACTCACATCCAGAGGGGCAGACTTGTTAGGTGAACCCCTTCTGACTCATGACACCCCACCAGTTAGGAGGTTTGATTGGGCTCGAGGCTTGAGGTCAGTGCCCCGAGGATGGCCAGGGCTCAGGCAGGGGTCAAAGTGCAAGCTGAGGAAGTCCCCACCCAGGTAGAGTGTCCTCAAATAGTCCAGGTCGACCTCTGTTGCCAGCCCTGCAACCCAGGGGCAGAGTTCACAGAGGCCCCTCTTCCGACTCAGTGGACCCTGGGGATTGATTAGGGCCTTTTCCTGAGGGCCAGACTTCATAATGGCTGTGCGTGGAGGCGGCCCTGGGCATGACCATGTGTCAGGGGTACAGCGGCTCATGCCCTGCTGTCAGCCCTGGAAGAGCCCGGACAGGCAGCACTGTCATCTGACCATTCCCCTGCCTCCACTGCCACCTCAGGGGACTCAGGGAGACCAAGGGAAATGGACTATTGTACGCACAGGATGGGGGTCCAGGCTCTGCCACAAACCAAGGCAAGGTCCCCGACAGGGAAATTAGGGGATGACCCCAACCCGTAGAAGAGCTCCCCCCCCCCCCCGCCTAGTCCATCTCCGCTGCTGCGGTCGGGTCTGGCAGACGCCAGGCCCCCTTGTAACTGGACCACCCCACTACCCCTATTCCATTGGGATGATGTCGCCATGGGTCCTTGTCCTCAGCTACTATAGAAATAAAAGCCGGAACTGCTGCAAGCTTAAGCAAGTTTTTACTATTACAGGCAGAAGGGGGGGGGCGGGGCAAGAGAAAGCACCACTTCGGAGAGAGAAGTGATGGAGTGTCTCAGAAGTGAGATACCGTCGCCTTGAAAATTCTAGTCTTTATATAGGAATTCATTCTCTTGCCTCTCTTATCCGGCTAGCCAATAGTCTTCTTTCCCACCAAAAGCAGGTGCTGTTGCTGGCCTGCCAGTTATCTGGACAGTGTAAGCCTTTTTGTTAGCTTTCTTTGTTCATCGTCACAAGGACAGACTAATCGAAATGTGTCACTTAGTTAACAAGGTCAGGGGGCTGCATGGTCGAAGTCTCAAGCGCGCATTGTCCTCGGTTTCTTTTTACTCCTAAAGTTTAAAGCCTGTGCTGGCCATCTGTCTCCTGGTAAGGGTAAGTCTCGGCTTCCCTTACCAATCTGCTAGCAGCTACTTTTTATGTTGAGAGCCTGTTTTGTAATAAGGAAAAGAAAGACACGGGGTTTTTTAAAGTATAAAGGCTTTAAGGGTTTACCTATTTTTGTGTTATTAGTAATCAATATTGGGTCAACGTAGCCTGCTTTTTTCATCTTTTAACTTGGTCTAATCTTTTGTGAGGGTCTACATGATTCTTCTAACTTCAGGAGTCTATAATTTGAGCATTTAGTGTTCTGCACATTATATTAGTTTCTGTGACAGCCAGCCTGTCAGCTAGGCAGCTTTCAGCAGGCAAGGTCAGCCGCCTTGGCTGTAGCTCTGGCTGACAGTCTAGAGACCGAGAGAAAGGATTTTATTGTTTTGCCTGAGTACAGCTGATTCTTATTAACAATTAATACTACTCTTACTAGCAATCAATACAGACTCCATCCCCATCACCCCCACTGTGACCCTCAGGGAACCCTGGTCTTAGGGGTGTGTGTAGACCGAGGTGATCACAGGAAGGTGTCCAGGCTCTGCTAGGAAACGGTGACGAGCCCCGGGAGAATGGAGAGGACCCTACAGAATCAATTTCCTCCCCCGTGAGCCCTCGGAGGAGCCGGGCACATCGCCACAGGTGAGGGTCCCTGAGATCATTCTTGGGAGGTTGGATGGAGGTGAGGGCCTTGTTTTGAGGTTTGCACTTCAGGTTAGAGGAGGGGGAGGTCCCGGGCTCTCAGGGGTCAAGGTGAGAGCGGCGGGTGGACGGACTGAGGATGCCCCACTCCACCTAAAAGGCTCCCAACACATCCTGGCCAGCCTCTGTGTCCAGCCTCCGTGGCCAGCCCTGCACCCCAGGGGATACTTGTCAGGGGAACCCCTTCCGGGTCTCTCCGTGACGGAGGAGAGTGGGAGTTCCGGCCTCAGCATGTGGTTCCGGGTCAGTCAGGTCGGCTGAGCCGTGAGGTCCCGGGCTCTAAATGGGTCAACGTGAGAGCTGAGGGTGGAGGAAGGAAGCCCCGCCCACGGTCAGATTCCACCAACAGTCTGTGTGGGCCCGTGTGGCCAGCCCGGGCCCACACAGACTGCATCCCGGAGGTCGGTGGGGAGGCAGGGAGGGAGGGAGGGAGGGAGGGAGGGTTGTCAGGGAAACCCCTTCCGCCTCAGGGCGTGGCCTCCCTCCAGGCTTCTCTCTAGTCGAGGGCGCCGAGGGGGCTGGTTCCCCATCCAGGGGTCCTGGTGGGAGCCGAGGTTGGATGGAGGAAACGCCACCTCAGGTAGAGGGTCCCGGAACAGTCCAGGCCTGTGTCTGAGGCCAGACCCGCCTCCCGGGGGCAGCGGGGCACAATTCCTAGGCGAACCCCTTCCGCCTCAGGGCGCCCCGAGCATTCCAGCCTCCGCTTGAGCTCCTTGCTTCACATCGTCTCTGGCGCCGACAGGGCTGGCTCCCTATCCAGGGGTCCACGTGGGAGCTGAGGGTGGACAGAGGGAACCGCACCTCAGGTAGAGGGTCCACCGAACAGTCCGGGCCTGTTTCTGAGGCCAGACCTGCCTCAATGGGGGGACTCAAGTCTTAGGCGAACCCCTTCCGCCTCAGGGCACCCCACGACCTAGGGGCTTCTCCTGAGGTCGCAGCTTCAGGTCAATGCCACAGGGAGGACCAAGGACCAGGCAGGGGTTAAGGTGCGAGCTGAGGGCCGACTGAAGAAGTCCCAGAAGGTCCCCAAACAATCCGTGGAGGGAGGCCCGTGTGGACTGCCCTATGTCCGGGTGGGAGAATCGTCATGGGAACCACTTCCGCCTCGGGGCAGGGCCTGCAAGTTCCAGCCTCAGCCCTGAGCTCCTGGCTTCAGGTCCGCCACGTGGAGAGAGCAGGTTCCCCGTCCAGGTGAGAGTGAGGGTGGATGGAGGAAACCCCACCTCAGGTAGAGGGTCCCCCGAACAGTCCAGGCCTGCTTCTGAGGCCAGATCCGCTTCCCGGGGTGGGGGGGGGACACAATTCTTAGGCGAACCCATTGTGCCTTAAGGCGCCCCCTGAGGTCGGAGCTCCGGATTTCAGGTCAGTGACACAAAGTCGGTCAGGGCTCAAGCAGGGGGCAAAGTGCGAGCTGAGGAAGTTCCAACCCAGGTAGAGTGTCCTCAGATCGTCCGGGTCGACCTCTGTTGACAGTCCTGCAACCCAGGGACAGAATTCAGAGAGGTACCTCGTCAGAACTCAGTGGACCCTGGGGATTAAGGCCTTTTCCTGAGGGCGTGTATTGGTCAGGTTTCCCTAGACTAACAGAATTCACAGAATGAGTATATGGGAAAAAAAGGACTTATCAGATCAGCTTACAACACGTGGAGAGTCAGAGGAACCAGTAGCTGGTCCAGCGGTCTAGAGCTCTTCGGAGAAACGATGGTGAAGTTTCAGCTCCACGGCTGGAGGCCGACAATCTCAGACGAGAGCAGAAGATCAGGAAGCTCTTCAGAGAAACGGCAAAGTTGGAGGCCGACGATCTCAGACGAGAGCAGATGCGTTTTCTTCGGAAAGAGTCGCGCGTCCCTCTACGCAGTGCAGCTTTCTCCTTCTCTTATCTAAGTCCTGCACCTATCAGAACCCTGCTGCCTACATTTAGGGCAGGACTTTCTGTTTAATCTGCTGTTACACACCCAAAGTCACATGATCTTGGGTGTGTCATGATCCGGTCAAGTTGACAAATTAGATTAACTATCACAGGGCCAGACTTCATAATGGCTGTGCAGGGTCCAGCTGTCAGGGATACAGTGACTCGGGCCGTGCTTTCGGTCCTGGAAGAACCCAGACAGGCAGCACTGCCAACCTGACCATTCCCTTGCCTCCACTGCCACCTCAGGGGACTCAGGAGACCCAAGGGAGGTGGACCATCCTACGCACAGGATGGTGGTCCAGGCTCTGCCAGGAACCAAGGCGAGAACCCGGAGAGAGGATTACAGGATGACCCCAACTTGTACAGGATCCCTCCCAATCCATCTCCACCCTTGAGGTCAGGCCGGCCAGATGCCAGGCCCCCTTGTAACCTGACCACACCACTACCCCATTGTGACCATCAGGGAACCCTGGGCCTGGGGTGGGGGGGCGGGGTGAACTGAGGTGATTACAGGAAGGGGGTTCAGGCTCTGCTAGAAAATGATGAGGAGCCCTGGGAGGATGGTGGGGACCCCACAGAATCAATTTCCACCTGCATGAGCCCTGGGAGGACCGGGTCACATTACCATAGGTGAGGGTCCCTGAGTTCCAACTTGGGAGGTCGGACGGAGGTAAGGGCCTTGTTCTGAGGCCTGTACTTCAGGTTAGAGGAAGGAGAGGTCCTGGGCTCTCGAGGGTTCCAGGTGAGAGCTATGGGTATACTGAGGACGCCCCACCCCACCTAGAGGGTCCCCAAACCATCCAGGCCAAACTCCGTGGCCAGCCCTGTACCCCGGGGAAGACTCGTCAGGGGAACCATTCCACCTCCATCCGGGGACCCAGGGGGGCAATTCTGGCCTCTGCCTGGGGTTCAAAATTGGTCAGTTCGGTCAAGCGGCGAGGTCACGGGCTCTATCGATGCTGTGGTGAGAGCCGAGGGTGGATGGAGGTAGCCCCACCTGTGGTCAAGGTTTGCGAACCATATGTGTAGGCCCCGTGTGGCCAGCCTCGTGTCCCGGAGGAGGTGGGGGGAAGGTCCCTCAGGGGAACCCCTTCCGCCTCAGGTGTGGTCTTCGGGGGTTCCTTCCCAGCTTCTCTCTCATCGAGGTCTCTAAGAAGTTTGGTTCCCTGTCCAACGGTCCAGGTGGGAGCTGAGGGTGGACAGTGAAAACCCACCCTCATTCAGGGTCCTGGTGCAGTGTGTGGGGGCCTGTGTGTCCAATCACTGGTCCCAGAGGACAGAGGGAGGGAGGGGGTGATGATTCTCAGGGGAACGGACCCCTTCTGCCTCAGGATGCGACCTGCACGTGTTCCCAGCTTCACGTCGTTGGGGGAGCTGAGAGGCCAGGTTCCGCTTCCAGGGATCCAGGTGAGAGCTGAGGGTGGACTGAGGAAGCCCCACCCACGGTCAAGGTCTGTGAACAACCTGTGTGGGGCTGTGAGTCCAGCCCTGCCTCTCAGAGGACATGGGGGGGGGGCGGGCGGGAGGATTCTCAGGGGAACCCTTTCCATGCAGGATCCCTCCGGGCTTCAAGTATTTGACAGGGCTGAGAGGGCTGGTTCCCCATCCAGGGGTCCAGTTTGGAGACAAGGGTGGAAGGAGGAAACCCCACATCAGGTAGAGGTTCCCTGAATAGTCCAGGCCTGCTTTGAAGGCCAGACCCGCCTCCTGGGGGCTGCGAGGACACAATTCCTAGGGGAACCCCTTCCCCCTCAAGGCACCCTAAGCACTCTGGCCTCCTCCTGAGCACCTGGCTTCACATCACCAGTGATGCTGAGAGGGCTGGTTTCCTGTCTAGGGGTCAAGGTGGGAGCTGAGGGGTGGACAGAGGAAACCCCACCTCAGGGAGAGGGTCCCCTGAACAGTCCAGGCCTGCTTCTGAGGCCAGGCCTACATTCTGGGGCCACATTTCTTAGGCAAATCCCTTCTGCCTCAGAAACGCTGGGAGTTAGGAGCTTTGACTGAGCTCTGGGCTTCAGGTCAGTGTCACAAGGATGGCTGGGGCTCTCGCAAGGGTCAAGTGCGACATGAGGGTGGACTGAGGAAATCCTCACCCAGGTAGAGTGTCTGCAAATAGTCCAGGTTGGCCTCTGTTGCCAGGCCTGCAACCTGGAGAGAGCTGGAGGTGTACCGAGGAGCCCCACCTTATATAGATGTCCCCCAAACAGACCAGTTCTGCCTCTGTTGCCAGCTCCACACCTCATGGGCAGAATTCTCAGGCCACCAGGTTCTGCCCCAGGGCTTCCTTGGAGTTTCAGCCTCTGTGGGAGGTCCTCTCTTCAGGTCAGCTTAGCGAAGAATATGCCCAGGCGCCGTGCGAGGATCACAGTGAGTGCCGAAGGTAGACAGAGTAGGCCCTACCCCAGGGACAGGGTCCCCAAACAACCCAGTCCTGCCTCTTTGCCTAGCTTTGCACCACTGGGGCAGAGATTTCAGAGAAACTCCTTCCACCACAGGGGACCCTGGCGGCTATGTCCTTTTGTGTGAGTTCCAGGCAGAAGGTCGCTGTGTCTGAGAGGACCTTTCCCTATCTTGCGGTCCACATGAGAGCTTGGGGTTGGCTGAGGAAGCCCCACCCCGTGGAGAGGCTGTGCCCATAGTCCAGGTCCACCTCTGTTGACAGACCTGCACCTCGGAGGCAGGTTTCTCAGGTGAACTTCCTCCAACTCAAGGGGCCATGGGAGTTACTACTTCTGCCTGAGGACGGCAGGACATGTTGGAATGGAGAGGGCCCAGGCCTTGTCCAGAGTTGAAAATTGTCCCAGGTGAGAGCTGAAAATTGATGGAGAAATCCCCACCCTAGTTACAGGGTCCTCCCAAAGCCAACGTGTACTTTTGTTCTCAACCCGGCACTCTGGAGAAAGAATTCTCAGACCAACCAATTCCACCTCAGGAGTCACTGGATATTACAGCTTTTTCCCGAGGACTGTGATTCACTTTGGCAGGTCAGAAAATGTCTGGCCTTTGCAGGGGTCAAGGTGAGAGCCCAGGGTGAACTAAGGAAGCCCCATGCCAGGTAGAGGGTCCCCAAGCAGTCCAGGGCTGCCTCTATTGCCCTCATTGAACCCTGGGGGACGGAATCTTAGGGAACCTCAACCAGCTCAGGCAAGCCTGGGAGTTATGGCCGCTGCATGGGTTTGCATTAAGGTCCATGGAGCGTAGAAGGCCTGGGGCCCTTTCCAGGAGCCCAGGTGAGAGTTGAGGGTGGACTGAAGAAGCCCTATCTGAGGTGGGGTGTACTCAAACAATCCGGGTTAGGCTGCATCCCAGGTGCAGAATTCTCATGAGAACCCATTCCACCTCAGGGGACACTGATGTCTATGGTCTTTGAGTGTGTTCAGGCCCTCAGGTTAACAAGAGCAGAGAGGATCCAGTCTGTCTAGGGGTCAGGGTGAGTGTTGGGGATGGACTTAGGAAACCACACCTCATGTAGATGTTCTTGAAACAACCCAGGCCTGCTTTTGTTACCAGCCCAGCATCCTGTGAGCAGGATTCTCAAGGGAACCCCTTCTGCCTCAGGGGACTATGATAGTTTCCACCTGTATGTGAGGTCCAGGAGTAAGGACTCTCGAGTAGACAGGGCCTGGCACATGACCAGTGGTCGAGGTGAGAGCTGAGGGGGGACTGACCTGAAGAACCTCCACTCGCTGAGGAAGGTCTGCAAACAATCCAGATCTGCCTATGTTGCAAGCGCTGCTCCAGTGAGGCAGAATTCTCAGGGGAACCACTTCAGAAGCTCCTGGGAGTTGCAGCCATTGAATGTGGTCCGAATTTCTTGTTGGCTGAGTGAGAGAACACAGGTTCTGTCAGGAATGAAGGGGAGAGCTGCAGGTGGACTTAGGAGGTCCTAGCCCCAGGAGAGCATCTCCCAATATGCAAAATCCCCTTCTGTTGCCAACCCTGCACCGCAAGGGCAGAATTCCCACTTGAACCTCTTCTGCCTCAGGGTACCCTGTGCGCTATGGCCTCTGCAGGAGGTCTGTATTTAAGATCAGTGGACAGGAGAATTCCCAGGCTCTGCACAGTGGTCCGGGTGAGTGTCGAGGAAGCCCACACGCCCAGCAGAGGGTCCCCGAGCAATCCCAATCTGCCTCTGTTGCAATCCCTGCATGGGGGAGGGGGGCAGACTCTCAGGCAAGCCCCTGCCACCTCAGGGGACCCTAGAAGTTGAGCCTTTTTCCTGAGCTCTGCGCTGCACGTTGGTGGAAAGTGGAGGTTCTGGGTTCTGCCAGGCATCAAGATGAGAGCGGAGGATGGACTCAGGAAGCCCTGCCCCAGGTCGAGGGTGTCCAAACAACTGAGGTCCACCTCTGTTGTCAGAGCTGCATCCCGGGGGAAGAAGAATTCTCAGACCAAAACCTTCCACCTCAGGAGACTGTGTGTATTACGCCCTTCCCGTGAGGTCTGCACATCTGATTGCCCACCCGGAGAACTCCTGGGCATTGTATGGGGTTCACGGTGAGTGCTGAGTGCTGACTGGAGAAGTCCCACGCCTGGGAGAGCCTCCCCCCCTCCGCAAAAAAAAAATCCAGGTTGGCTTTTGTTTCCCAGCCTGTGCCACAGGGGCAGAATTCTCAGGTGAACCACTTTCACCTCAGGGCACCTGGGCAGTATCACGTGTGTCTGAGTTGCATTGTTCAGGTCAAAAGAACCTAGAGAGCCTGGGTCCTGTCTTCTTGCTTTGGTCTCTTCCAACTGCTCCTGCTAGTTGCTTGGTTCTGCTCAGATGGGCCCCAGTGAGGAGGGCTTTTTATTGCCACTTGGTCAGGTTGTCCCCAGAGTAGGGCCATGACCCAGCACCGTGGGAGTGCTCCTCTTGTTCTTGAGTGGTAGTGTCACCTCACACTGTTGTGTGGCCGGACAGCTGCAACTCCTCTGTGCACTAGTGTTTCATGTTGAGCTCTGCTTGCTGCCAAGTCCCATCCCTCTGTAGATCACAAGGGAATTGCCCTCCGTTTCCACCTCCTCCCCATAGGTGCCCTTCCCGTAGCCCAGGAACTGCTCACTTCTGAGTCCTAATTTGCACAGACTCTCCCCTAAAGAAAGAGCTACTTGTTTAGCTAGGCATGACTCAAGTAATCCCAGACTGATGCCTGCCGGTATGTGTTTGAAAATGACATGAGTCCAAGTGTTGGGGTGGGGTAGAAAACCCAAGTGAAAGTCACCTTCCCCCACATATGAGAGGACACAACTGTGGTCTCGTTGCTCCATGTTCTCTAGCTGTTATGGATTATTGTATCCTTAATATCCACTGTGTATGTATGGGGAGGTTGAGCTTTACAGGAAAAAGCCAGCCTCCCCCCAAAGGCTGAAGGGCGTGGACACTATGAGGTCTGACTGAAAGGCCTGGCCAGAGGAGGTTGAGAACAAAAGAATTCCAGGACTGGTGGAAAAAAGCTCCTAACCATCCCCCTGCGCCCAGCACCATAAATACACCTGTGCTAGCCCCTGTCAGGTCGACCGATAGGAAGAATACGCGACTGCTTCAGTCTCCCTCCCTCCTAATGCCCCATAAAAAGCCCCTAGCCTGTAAGGGAGCGGGCTGCTGACTCTTTTGGGCTCTACCCCCGGTCAGTTGCCTCCTTTCAGGTTTTGAATAAAGAACCTGTTCCTGCTGTCAAGCTGTGAACTCTCCTTGGATATATTCCAACAGAAGGGACCGGTATCATTTATTATGTAACAAGTTTTTCTTGCTTTAGTAGCAAAGTTTCTCATGATTATTATCCATGAGGATCAGCGTCTTTTCCTCCCAGGTGGTGACAGGATTGGCTTGTGCCTTGTAGTGCTCGCTAACTCCCTAACAGCTGGGTGGCTGAACTTTTAGGTGGGCTCCGTTGCAGGATGGTGGGACATTGGGATAGGGATGCTAAGCTGCTCATCAGAAACCTCCTAGTTTCTTTGGACGGAGAGAGGAGGGTGTTGCTGAGCAAGGGATCCACTGAGTCAAGAGACCTGAATCGTGCGAGGTGATACCCCTGGGTCACAAGACGGGCTCTTCCTTCTCCTGACCGGCTGGCAAGATTCAGTGACCTATCTTCCTAGGCTTACCCTCTACATTGCCAAGCAAAATCCTCTACTGAGTGTGTGCAAATGTTGTTGCTTCAAAAGAAGGGACAACAACGGGAACTAAAGTATGGTGGGGCCGAGGAGACATGAACGATAGGGATGGCTAGAAAGAACACAGACTCGAGATTCTCACTTGGATCATGGGATTTTGTTTTATTAAGTCCCCAAACATATGTATCACTCATCAGGGGGCTGAGATCATGGACCTTGATTGTCCTTGACCTGCTCACAGACTTCACCCTGGTAGTTTGAGGAATCCACTTCCTCATCATTGGGGCTCTCCCTTTGTGACAAGGCTGAGAGGTTTGCCAACAGCATGGAATAACAACTGTTGTACAAAGACAAGACGGATTCGTAAGTGGGCTTAGCTGTTAGGCTGGTGGGCTCCTCCCCTGCACCTTCCATTCCGGCAGCAGCCGGAGGTGCAGCCCTAACATTGCTAGATGTACCCTCCCCACCCGGACTGCTTGCCCCCTGGAGGGCCTGGTTTCCCAGGGGATGCTCAGGGGCACTGCTCATAGCCCCTACACCAGAGAATGGAAAAGGTTGGGTGC
>PVJS01047055.1:0-15595 GCA_004027185.1 Glis glis
GTTTCAAAATAAAGTATAAAAAATAGGGCCGGGGGCGTAGCGCGGAGGTAGAACGCCCCTGCGTTCAATCCCCGGTACCGCAAAAAAAAAAAAAAAAAAAAAATTTCTTCCTCTGCAAAGTCTATGGAATTTGACCAGAATCCAGAGAAGTTTGAAGAACTCATCATCTAGCTCATTTGCTTAGAACCTAAAGCATGGTATCTCTAACTATGATCCTCTGACCATCTACCTATTGAGACTGTAGGTTCCTGGGGCCTTACCAGAAACTACTGCACCAGTCTTTGAAGAACCAGGAGTTCTCACAACCAATGCAGCTAATATTTATGCACACAACAATATGAGAAACTGAGGTTTATAGTTATTGAAAAACACTACCTTCTAGCCCTAAGCTTGAGACTTCTTACACATTCTCATTTAATACTTAAAATTACCCTATCAGGCAAGTAGTAGCCTCCCTGTTTTATAGGTAAAGAAACTGATGTAAACAAGGTTCTGTGGCCAGTAAGCAGCTGAGCCAGGATCCATCCCAGGTCTGCCTAAATCCCAATACCTGCTCTTACAAACTGGAATGAGTTCAGTTAATGCCAGCTACTGAACTTGCACTAAATAAAATCTTCTGTGTCTCATTTTCAATCTCATTTTACTTTAACTTAGATAAAAGTATGTGCATGTGGTAAGAACTAAGAGTAAATATGGTCATATGGTCACATTTACATTTATGTTCTCACAGCCTATGAACATGAGAAGTAGTCAGAGAGGAAAAAACAGAGAGGAAAGAAAATAGCAACAGTTCTGAGCACAAGCAATGTTTGTGTACAGAAGTGAAATATTCTGACTGGATTTTGTAGACTTGATTGGAAATGGTTAGCAATGCTGAGCTATTACCCCAAAACACGCTTAGGACATGACATTGTTCTGTAGCAACATCCACATACCATTGTGTACAGGTGTCACCTTGATGGCCGGTACAGCCATATTAAATTGTGCCAAAACATACACAACCCCCCCACAGACACACACATCACATGATTCACTACAGCTGCCATGTCGATTTTTTTTTTGTTTTACTGTAGTCAAAATGGCCTTTTTTTCTTCTTCGAGGCAGTTGTCACTGTCACATGTCACCTATATAAATATTCCTAGAGCAAAATGGTATTGAAATACATCTCTAGGTGATGTAATCTAGTAAAAAAGCACTGGCCAAGAGTCTCAGGAGTATGGTTCCATCACTAATCAATTTGGTGTTGTTAGAGCCAAAAGAGACTCCCCATTCCTGTGTGTGTGTGTGTGTGTGTGTGTGTGTGTGTGTGTGTGTTCGCGGGGGTGGGGGTTACTGGGGATTGAACCCAGGGGCATTCTACCTCTGAGCTACAGCCCTATTTTACTTTTTATTTTGAAACAGGGTTTCACTAAGTTGCTGAGGCTAGTCACGAGCCTGCAATCCTCCTGTCTCAGCCTCCCAAGTATTTGAGATTATAGGTGTGCACCATCACACCCAGCTCCCTGTCTTGTTTTAATCACTTGTTATAATATCTACTATTTTAATCACCTGTTATAATTTCTATTGTTATAATATCTACTATTTCAGAGGGGTTTAATGAATTCAGTCAATAAACATGAAAGAGCTTTGACCATGTAAGCTGTTGTTCTAATGTGATGAATAAGGATTGTGTCTGAACAAAAGCAGGTTTAGGTTTGGACTCTGGGCACTCCTGGCACCCTCCCTGCTGCCTACTGAGCTGTTCCACGGAAAGCCATTCCATCTACCATCCCAAAGGATGGATTTAAGTAATTGATTCCTGCAAGGTACTTTGAGAAACTCACAAAAAGAGACATCTGAAGCGCAAATTATTATTTTTATAGAAGATATTATAAGAGCAGGGCAGCAGTTACTACAATTACTATTCAGTGAAGAATCTCCTTAAGTGCTCATGGCAGACGTGCTTGGTGAACTGAAGTATTTTCGTGGGTCTTAAAGGTTTAAACTAATAACACCTATATAGTTACTGAAGATAATTTGATGACTGTAATATAGAGAGATAGATAGGTTCATTACTACAAATGAATCCAGGGGAGTATGAAGAAAAATTGAACTTCTGAGTATTATGCAGATATGGCTGCCTAGAGCTAACCCCAGCTCCTTCCTGATACCTTCCCTACTTGTTCTAAGTAATAGAATTTCAGACTGTTACTGACTTGCTAAGAAGTTTCCTCATCTGTAAAACGAGGGGAATCGAGGTCATCTCTGTGGCTCCTTCCAGCTGTATGAACATGCAGTGGTTTCTGTACATTGTATAAAATAATACCTTATCCAGTTGACACAGAACTTTTGGCAACCTCCTCTTATCTCCCAGCTTCAGCCACCATGACTGCAGCAGGTACATTTTATGATTGGTACACCCGGCACCTCTCAGTTGCTGTTTCAGTTCAAACCTCTTCCTATCTTGACCAAATGCCATTCATTGCAAAATGTCGCTCAAGCACGAGAGCTAATCAACAGATGAAAGGTGAGAAGGACTTCCCAGGCCCATAGGAAGGGTGAACCTGACTTAGGTAATAAGTGATTCTAAAGCATTACAGAAAGAGGATGTCAATTGCTGGGGTTGAACAATAGAGAAACATGGTGTTCAGAGAGGCAAAATGCGTTTACCCAGCGATTGCCAAAAGAATGAAACATTGGAGCTGAGAAGCTAAACCAATTCCATTGCCACGAAGGTATCTGCTTTTGTGGAGTGTGAATATTTCACCATTTTCCCAGAGTTTCAGTATTACATGCTGTGTTAGTAAGGGTTTTCCGGCAGAACAGAACCAGTGCCCATCGATAAAAGAGCAATTGACTAAATTATGATGTATCCAAAACCAATATAAGAATGATTGGATAAATTATGGTATAACCAAAATACATTCTACAGCCATTAAAAAACTGAAACAGTGAGCTGGGGCTCTAGCTCAGTGGTAGAACGCTTGCCTGACATGTGTTAGGCCCTGTGTTCAATCCCAATCACTGGAGAAAAAAAAGAAACATAAGTCTGGGGGATTTTGGTCAAAGAACACAAAATTTCAGTTAAACAGGAGCAATAAGTTCAAGAGGTTTACTATACATCATGGAGATAATAGTTCATAACATCATGTAACAAGTATATATCGTATATTCGAAAATTGCAAAGTTATTAGATTTTAAGTATTCTCATCACAAAAAAGTGATGTGTAAGGCAATACATATTTTAATCAGGTTGGTGTAGCCATTCCGCAATGTATGCAAATATCAAAACATCATGTTATACACATAAATTTATACCATTTTACTTGTCAATAAATACCTTCTAGCTGGGTGTGGTGGTACACACTTGTAACCCCAGTACTTGGGAGGCTGAGACAGGAGGATCATAGAGGTTCATGGCTAGCCTCAGCAACTTAGGCCCTCTGCAACTTAGGGAGACCCTGTCTCAAAATAAAAAATAAAATAGGGCTGAGGGTGTAGCTCAGAGGTAGAATGTTCCTGGGTTCAATCCCTAGTACCACATATACACAAAAAAAAACTTTCTAAAAAATGTTTAAAAGACACATATGAAATATGAACTAACCTTGATGGATATCAATGGTACATTGTTAGGCTAAAAAACAAAACAACCGGTTTTAAATTTTTATTTTTAAAACAAGCCTCAGAGGAACAAGAGGTGAATATATTAAATTTAATTCGAGTATGCACCCAATTATCTTTAGGCCTTTCCTGTCAGTGAAACTCAACCCCAAGACATGTCGGTGAAGTATAGTGAAGAGGTTAAGAGCACAGCTTTGGCGTCAGACAGACCCAGGTTCATATCTCATCTCGGCAACTTCCTGTGACCTTGGGTACTTCACCTATCTCTAAACCTCAGTTTCCTCAACTATAAAATGATAACCACACTCTATCTCATAGAACAAAATAATATAAATGTTCTGATTGAAGAAAATAATGTAAAGAAAGTGCTGAGCACAGTGTTGGCACACAGCGATTGCTGAATAAGTGACGGCTATTACTTTAACTATTATCTAATTGCCTTCCAGATCAGCCTTTACTAAAAACAGAAATCCTTCTGCAGTCTGACATTTAAAAGGCCACCGCCACAAAGAATACGCTTAAGCTTCCAGGAAGGTACTTGTGAAAGCGTGGGCTGATGAATAAATGACATTTGATTTTCTATTCCAACATCTTTCCATTTCAACATTTTCTGATTAGGCAGCCACATGGTGCTCTCAAGCTGCCCAGCTTCCCTCCCACATTTTCAAACCAGGACTTTTCCAAATGTGAATCATGGTCCCCAAAGCTTCCTGCTTACAACCTTCACAGATCACCTACGGGTCTTTGGGTTCTACAGCCCTGACGCAGGTGAGGTAATTAGCTCGAAGAACACAGCCCGGTTATTCTGTTTCAGTCAGAAAATAAAGGTATAAAGGAGCAAAACTAGAGCAAAAGAGAGGCAAAGAAGAAGAGGGACCAGTCTCCATCGACCCTCTGCGATGCTGTTCCCAGATTTTGACACAACCCCGGCTACTTTGCAAACCAAATAAATACAAGCTCATTAATAGAGAAAATGCTCCTGCCCCAATTTGACTGCAGAGTATATGCACTCAAGCACTTGTCTTTATATACTAATAGCGAGAGGTGTTGTTTTCAATACCAAATAGGTCATGGCACCCATTTCTCTTACAATTTTCCCCACCGCAATCTATAAAGTGCTGCTGCTTTTAAACTGTTTAAAAGGAAGCAATGGTATTAAATTATGGGCTTACCCAAGAGAGAAGAGCTTAATTTTTATTAGAGAATGATGACGGTGGTGGTGGTGGTGATGATAACAGCTAACATTTATTGAGCACCGACTAGGCGCCAGGCATTATGCTAAGTGCTTTACCCAACAATGCATGTGATAGATATTGCCACATGAAATCGGGACACAGAGAGGTCAAGTAACCATTCCCAGTCAGTGGGGGAGCCAGCATTTATATTCAGGCCCTCTCTCCTCAGAGCCCAAACTCTTACCACTGTATTGCCATCCACTTCAGTCTAGAAAGTCTTTGTTCCTAGTGTCTATAGCATTTGGTTTCTTCTGTCATCACTGCAGCTGCCTTTGATTTTTTTGTAAGCACATGGCAACCTAGAGAATTTCATTCTTATGCTTCTCACCCACATGCTTAATTTTTTCATCTCCTAAAAGAAATTATGGCTATTTCAGCTGAGCGTCATAACTCGGTATTCTTTCAGAACTTGCATTCCTCTTTTATTTTCCTGAATGAGGTTTGCTTTATAGCACAGAAGATAGGAAAACAGGCTTGGAAAGGCAGGGAGAATATAAATCTTCTCCTGCAAACAAGACAGAAACTCTCGCCACATTTGAAAGAGTTTAGATTTCTTTGATGCCCTAGCTTCGCTTAGAAAATTTGGGAGGCAGTAAATTTCGAGGGTCACAAAAGTATACACACAGAGACTTGCAGGATTTTTTAAGTCTGCCATGTAGCCTGGTGATTCCAGTTTCTTCAATTACATGATGTATTCTGTGGCACGCAGAGTCTGAGCCCTTCATTTGGGCTCACCATATTTTCTTACTTCCAGATTCTTCTTTTTAGCAACACTGCAAACCCGTTGAGGGCTGAAGCTACGTACTACAATGCCATATGGGCCCAGCCCTCCCTCAGCACCTCGTATATAACGGGGACTCAAATAAAGTTTAATTAAGTCAGAGATCATTTATTTTTTAAGTAAACTCCAAACCTCTGAGAAGTCGCCATTGTAGAATACACTGCCTTCTCCAATGCGGCTTCATCCCCGGGGAGCCTTCAAGTGACAATAAAATTGATTTCTTTCCCCAGCCGAACCTGAAGCCCTGATGGCTCTGGAATTATCATCTGGATATAAACCCATCTGTGCTAAAGGCGCCCATTTCTTTAAAGAGCTATGGAAACAAGGACCTGAAGACACAATATTTGATGAGAATGTCTGGTCTTCCCATTTAAAGATTAGGCAATTCTGTAAGGCGGTGTACTGTATTTTATTACCTATACCTGCAAAGTGCTTAACAGTTTTTGAATGAATATTTCCTTCCAGAAAAATTAAACTCAACACTCTATCTTATTTTACAATTGAATTTCCCTAGAAAAGTTGGAGATAGGTTTATGATAAGAAACATTTTGAGTCGCATGTGAATCACTTAAATCAAGAAACAACTCTACAGTGAGGATAGAGCGATCATCCTACACTACCTAAACATGAAAAAGCCAATGCAAGATGCTTATGTCCTTTGCGTGGGATGAAAAAAAAAAAAGTCTTAGCTAAAAGTCACAGCAGTTTCAGGGTCACATGAGGCAGAGGTGACAGGGGACAGCAGGGCCAGAGTCAGAGGAGGCCAACAGGGCAGGCTACCAGCCAGAGCAGTTCTTTTGTCTGCTTTATAGAGTGGGTTTCTGCGTAAGATGCCATTTGGTGAAAGGGAAAGCAACCAAGAGTGTAAAGATACTGGACAAAATAAAAATAACATCATTAGACTTCTATCACACTCTTTTTTCCCAATATCATTCAGCAGGTAACCTGTCATTCTTTCTCGATTTGTATCAACTGTGAATCTCAGCTCTTAGAAGCAGAGTCTGAGCCCTTCATTTGGGCTCACCGTATTTTCTTACTTCCAGATTCTTCTTTTCAGCAACACTGCAAACCCCTGAGGGCCAAAGCCACGTACTACAATGCCATATGGGCCCAGCCCTCCCTCAGCACCTCGTATATAAGAGGGACTCAAATAAAGTTTAAGTCAGAGATCTTAGAATCTCAGTCTTAGAAGTTTTCATCAGTGAACAGTGGGTATAGACGAGGAAAGATAGGGACCAAGCAGAAGAACTAAAAGTGGGGCAATGAAAGAATAAATGGAGGAGAGATTTAATGGCACACACGTGGTAATTGGAGGCATTCGTATTACCGAAGAGCACAACTATAAGACACTCGAAAATTGTTTTAAATAAATAATTTCTGCCAAAACCAGTGCTTTTCAAATCTGAGTATGCTCCAGAACCAGCCGTGGTGCTTGTTAAAATACAGATACCTGGATTCTACTCTAGATTGACTAAATCACAAGGGGGTAAGGAGGTACCCAGAAACTGTGCATTTAACAAATCCCCCACACACACACACACACACACAATTACTCTGATGTACATACAGGCCTTAGAGCCACTATTCTGTCACATCAGTGTCATGGCACGAATTCTTGGCAATGTAATTCCTATAAAACAAATTTCTTTAAATTAAGAAATACTGAGATATTTTTGGTTAGTGACAATAGAACCATATTCATGTCATATAGGTTTAGCATTGTTCCACATCAACATCCAATAAATGAACTGTCATTTGTTAAAAGTGAGGGATTAAATTACATGTTCTGGAAACTTTTACAGAAATACAACTTTATGATGCAATGCCTCCCTGCAAAAGTTCTGTACTTGCAAAAGATAAGGAAACTCCCTGGCTTACTCATAATCACTATCTGCTTTCTGAAGACTGTCAAATTTTCTTATTGCTGAGATCTGGAGCGTCATCCAACCCAACTGCCACCCAGACATCTGGTTTTATAAGTTTCCTTAGAAGTGTAATCAATAGGCCTGAATATGTACAGGATATTGAATTTTTAATTAAAATTACAGATGACAATGATTTTTAACCTTTTACTCAGATTACAATGATTTTAACTTTTGTGATTGAGACATTTTCCTCACTCCTATGAAAACACTATTTGGTGTGTCCCATTTAAACTTAACACAGAACTTGCTTTCTCACATCTCCTGAGGACTTTTTATTGTAATCCTAAGTATTGTTATGTGCTCAGGACTCTATGTACTCCAACCACACCACTTCCTGGAGTTATCTGCCACCATCCAAAAAACCTATAATAAATACCAGGAGATTTTCAAATCTTACTTAAAACAAAAACAAAAACAAAATAACCTCTAAGCTAACCATGTGTATCCTCCGAATTCTCATTTTTAAAATCGACTTGTATTTTATATTTGGTTGATACAATTTAAACTCACAGAAGCCGTAGGATGCCACTTATGATACCACTTTAACACACACACCTACCCGGTTGGAAAGCAACTTGTTCAGTAATTCACTTTTATTTCCATTGCTACTCTTTGCACCCATAATGGGGTCTCTTGCTGCCTCTGAGTTTCAGTGCCTTTTTGTTATGATCAAGGAATATTCCAAATACCTGGCCTTCCCTTATGTGAGGATTGTCTTTCAAAATTACTACAATTTTGAAAAGTGCACAGATTTGCAATCTATTTAACAATGGTTCTTCCAAAGAAGTAGAATTGGAGGGAGGGAAGACCATTACCTTTTTCTTTTCTTTTTTAAATTACAAAGGTAATTTAATACTTGTTATAACAAGTCAAACAGTACAGATGTACACAAAGTAGAAATATATTTTTAAACTAGTTTAAAGTACCTTAATTTTTATTGTTAAAATATTACACATTCTCAGTTTTGCACTTAGTGTTGCTATTTCTTTGCAGCTTTTCCTAACTATACTTTAGTATATGCTGCCCTTGACGATCTTTAAAAAAGAAAAATCTTATTTTTACTGTTGCCTTGTGTCATTATACTTTGTTTTTCCATTTCCTTTATACAAGTTTTTATAGTGAAAAGTGTATTTGATCATTATATTATATATTCCTTATATCATGATTTCCTGTCTTTTATATTTCCTTTTGTTTTATCCTTCTTTTCTATCTACTCTTTTAGTTTATAATTACTGTTCTGGTATAGGTATTCCTTCTTACCATACAAGAGAGAAAAACTAAGTCCTTAGCCTAAGCACCCACAGTTTCATGATAGAAACAGATCTTTAAACTAGGAATTATAAACTCAGTATCATTCAAGGACCAGATACTCAGCGAAACAGTGAAATAGCCAGAGTGGAAGACATTTAGGAGCGATGGGGACTATAGCAAACTGCATTTAAAAACTCTTAAGTGCATTTAAATTTTAATTTGTACCAACGGAACAAAACACATACAAGGGCTGAATTTAGCCCTGCAAGGTCAGTTTTCAGGTTGTGCAAAATTGTACTCCCAATCTCATTTTATCTCTCTCTCCAAACAGGGAGCTCAATTGATTCCTTTTTTATTTTGTACCAATGGAAGAGTACTATGGTATAGATAACACAAAAGAGCAGATAATCCAAAATTTGCATGCAGATGGCCTCTGTGTGCACTGCTTTTTCTACAAAATGTACCATTTAACTGTAATTTATGCACACCAAGCCTGTATTAAAAAATACTTTAGATTTCTCCCAAGCACGAACCATTCTGTTAAGTTATGGGGGACAGCGTAACAAATGGACGCAAGTGATGACATTGACACAGGGTTGCAGGCACCATCTGTTAAACAAAATTTATGGGAGGCCACTGTTTTGGAGTGAGTTCCTGCATTAGGCCCCAAAAGACCAAACCCAACCAGAATGGATTTACTCATGCTAGTTGTCATGCAATCAAACTCAGCTCAGAAACAGGCCAGTTTAAAATAAATTTTAAAAAAATTAAAAAAAAAACAGATTCACAGCAACCAATCTGAAGAGACCCAGGTCACCTGAGCCAGCATGATAGGGCAGCCGCTTCTTCTTTAACCTATACAAAGAAAGCAAACAGAAATGGCGTGACGTTGGCCACTATTTGCACTGTGCTGTTTCCTTGTTCCTGCTCAAACCACCTTACAAAACCCATCTCTTCTGCCACACCCAGGGGATCACATTTCTCTTTCATACACGGGATGCTGCTGGACTCAAAAACTACTAATAAAAGCCAGTTAGATTTTTTTAAACTCAGGCCAGAAATTCACAGGCAGGTAGTGGCAGTAAGTAGATTCCCCAGGTCTATGGGTTAAAGCCTTAAATTTAGCCTTTGCAGAAGGTGAAATAAAAGCCAGCTATTGTCTCTCCTCTACCATTTTGCCATTGTTAGGAGGGAATGATTTTTCACAAAAACAGCCTTTGAGATTTTTATCCAGCGTAAACTCTGCCCACTGCTAACCCAAAATGGAAACAACACAAGAGGAAGATAATTTTCATTTTTTCCTATCGCAAACAGAGATTTCTAACAAACTGAACAGGGGAGAAAAATCAAAAACACACCATGAGAAAGCCCTGTCATCCTGATAAAGGGTGAGTCACTAATTCCACAGCAGCTTCCTTAATTCCAACTGAGCACGCCCGTATCCAGCCCAACATGCGTCCTCTTCTGAGAGCATTAGAGCACTATTCTCCTCTGATCCACTTAGGTCCAGGAATAGTAACTGTCCCAAGAACGCAGGAAAATCGCATACTAAATGGCGAATATTTAGCATCTCTACAGCATTTTATGGCTTCAAGATTTCATAGACGCATTTACATGATTCCTCCCATCTGCAAAAGCAGAGAAATAAAATCATTTCCCAAGGTCATAGCGAAAATTATTAGAATGTGAATCCAAACGTATAGCCCCTTCCAGACCATTACTTCATTCACAGAGGGCTTCTCCCTCATTTACCACCATTTTCCTCTTAACTGCTGATTGGCCACTGAGGGGCTTTGAGAATTCTTTGAAGGATCCCAAGATCTGCACTACACACACTGTCCTAACACAGAATCCCACTGGAAGATGTGAGCCAGTGCACAGGGAACTGATTGTACCCAACAACCCATGCCATCTGCTAGAATACTGAAGACTAAGAAAGTCAGAACACTCTGCAAAAAGGATCGCCTGTGCTAAAGGAGTGTAAGATGCCCGATTTCCCTGCCGTACAGTGTTTTCAGCCAAGCATGTAGCTTGTTTCAGCCAAGCATGTAGCTATACGGCACCATGGTGATCAAGGTTAATGTTATTGCATCCATAAGTTTTCCTTGGAGGGAATGTTCCAATTGAGCCCACCTTAAATAAGAAACATAAAAGAATTCTGTAAATTGACCAAATGTGAGACACATTCTATCAGTGTCCTGGAATATCCTAAAAAGTCTGATGTTTCATGACATTTTGACACAATATGTGTTGGCATAATCAATCTCTTCATCATGCTCTTGAGAAACCTTTGATTCCGTATCAGTTCAGGTTCATGCACACTTTAATGGTAAATGGCTTCACATTTTAAATGAGCTCCTCCATCTTCGTGCAAGCCAAAGGCAGCAATGACTATTTTCTTGTTCAGGACTCCATGAAACTCAACAAACCCTCATTTCCACTTCCTTCTTCAGAAAAAGATAGGGAATCTTCTTTATTCCCAATTTACTAAACAAAGAATGATGCAGAAAAAAATGTGCAACTTGGAAATAATTCTAATGATAGGACCCCAAGGATCCCGGGATATTTTTAAAGACAAAAGTCATACTTTTCTCTATTATAATTCCTTCAGGTTTCTACTCTTTTATTGTGTTTATGTATGTGTCTATATTTTGTGTTTCCTATGAAAATACTGACTGATATTGCAATATAGTGAGCCAACGGCTCTTCCAACACCATAAAGTAAGCGGCACAATACAGAAGTGGTAAAATTCTATTTTATATCCTCACTTTTTCTACCACCCCCACTAGCATTGTCCCATCAAAAAGAGAATCTGATCGATCACTTCATGACAATAGACAGTGATTTAATTTCTGACACACGGCAATATGGTAGACTTCATCAGCAATCTTTGCTCCATGAGAGATTGCCTTATGATTCTCTATTCCACAAACTTCATTTAAATTGAACGCTATCACAGAGCAGCTTACCAATTAAATCAAGATGTCTTAATATTACAGAAAAGAGATTCTTAAATGCAATAACAGCATTTCTCAGCTGTGTTTACAGCCTTGGACATTGCTATTTAAATACCCCCAAGGATAAATGCTAGGAAGAATTTCACTTTGCGCAATTTCAATTCACTGGCTTTAACGGCGCATCTCTCTCAGCACCAGTAGCACGCAACAAAGTCTGGTCCCCAGCCTAAGAAATGAAGAAAAGGGACTGTCCTCAAGGGAACTGCTCAGATATATTAGAAATATCACCTGTTTTTTTCTTTTTCCAAACTAGCTCAATTACACACACACACACACACACACACACACACACACACACTTCAACATAAATAGGAAATAGCTTCCATTTGATAAGCATTCACCACACGCAAGGACTTGGCTCCACACAGAACATGAACACGTGTTACCCTATTTGTTCCTACAAACCCCTCCATGGAGTGTTTGTTTCATATCACAGTGCTAGATACTGAGTTTCTGATAAGCCAGGCAGATGACCTCTATAATGGTTTGGATTTAGAATTTCCCCCTAGCCATCACAGAAATGAGGTAGCAATTTGGAAGCCAGGTTTGGTTGCTAAGGAGGGGTCCCCGGGGGTGTGGCCTTGGGGATTATACATTCTTCCTCCTCTCCCTGCTTGCCTTCCTGCTGCCGCCTCCACAATCTCAGAGCGAAGCTTTGCACACTCCCTCCGCTTCCCTCTGCCATGCCCTGAGGTTCAGACCTTGACCACACATGGACTGAACCCAGAATCTCAGAAATCTATAAGCAAATAAATCTTCCTTCTTCTGAGCTGTGTGGTCACAAATGAGACTGGATAAAACCTGGATTCAAATTCCTTCTGGCTTTAAAGTCAATGTCCACATAACTACCATCCTACAGTGCCACCACCTTGAGCGGCACGACACACAGGACCAGATGAGCCGCTCCCAGCTTGGACCGGCCCTCCTGGACATCGTCATCACTAAATTCCTCACCTTTGATTCTTCCAACTTCCATTTCCACCATCACAACTCACTCTACCAGCGAACAACAGCAGATTACCACAAGGAAAACACTGAAACCAGGCTGTAGACTAATTTGAAATTTGGACCTGTTTGCCTTTAGGTGGGTGAGGAGAATAGTTTTGATCATATTGTTGTTTGGTTGGTTGGTTGGTTGGTTGGTTGGTTGGTTGGTTGGTTTGGGTACTGGGGATTGAACCCAAGGGTATTCTACCTCTTAGCTACATTCCCAGCCTATTTTATTTTTTTATTTTGAGACACAGTCTGGCTAAGTTTCTGAGGGTCTCCCTAAATTTCTGAGATTGGTCTTGAACCTGCAATCCTCCTATCTCAGCCTCCCAAGTCCTGGAAAGTTTTAATCATATGGGGGTTGGTAAGTTCATCCCTTTGGCCCTTCATGGAACATGTCTTCTGAGTAAGGCACTATGCTAGGTGTTCACCCAAAACAGCCCTTGCTTATCTAGGAGCAGACTGGTTTAAGGGTGGAAATTTGAAGTAGAGAGAGATTCAGATAGGGAAGAAAGGGAGCGAGGGACTGAAAAATGGAGTGGAGGAGGCAAGAGTAAGTAAGGGATTGGAGCAAGAGAAATATTGCACAGAATCAAAAGGGTATGATAAGAACCATGACACAGGTCTACCCTTGAGTCTTAAGGAAGACATTCTGAGTTCATGTTGGGTTCAGAAATGTAGAGTGAGAAGAGAAAGGATACTCATAGAGAAAGGATGCTCATTCCCAAACTTACCGGCTTACCAGTCCCTTTTCAGAAAACAACAACAACAAAATTAGCGCAGCCCTGGATGCTTCCACCACCTCTTTATTTTTATTCAGTGCCCTCTACTTGCACTGGAGGCTACTACTGCCCCCCCTATTTCCAGCATTTTTTCCCCAGGGGATGGCATCACTGACTTTGGGAATCTATGCTCCAGGCAGAGGAAAGAAAGTGAACATAGGCATGGATGCTCAGTAGACCATGATGAGAGGAGAGAACAGTGAGGAATTGAGAACTAGCTGAGATACAGCAAGGAAGAGAGATTCAGGCAAGAATGAGTAGGTCTACCTAAGCTGCACAAAGATTCTGACCCTACTCTCCAATCCCTGGAGAGTAACTAAAAACGTGTGAACAGAGGACTAGCAGGATGAGGCTCGTGGTTTTGAAGATAATGCTGGCAGAACTATAGACAAAGGATTAGGGGAGAAATTGGATGTGGAAGAAGCCTTATATTGTAGTATTCAGGAAAGAGATAAAATCTGAACTGAGGCAGTGGGATTGGAAAGGAACTTACATAAATAGAACTGGTGATGGGAGGGTGAAAACGGGAGGCTATGGGAACTGAGGTGGGCGGGAGGCCATGAGCGGAACAGATTGGTGAGGGTAGAAGAGGTGAGAAAGAAGAGGGAAGAGAAGTTTGATTTTCGATGTGTGAACTTGCACTGCCAGGGTTTCTATGTAAAGATGTATGATAGGCAGGTGGAAATCCAGAATGAAGTCCAGAAGAAAGGTCAAGGTTATCAAGACAGATTTGGAAATCATCAAATTTGGCAGCTAAGAGGTTATTGGTGACTGTCATTGTTCTTTGCGAGGACAATTTGAGTAGCATAGCTGACCGACTTTAGGATCCACTGAATAGAGGAGTGGATAGAAGGTATTGTATATTATCAGCAAATTGTTTCTAATGGTTTCATAGGTATATTTCCCATTTCTTCCAGTAAGTAAAAGCTCCTTAGGGCAGACTCCAAGACAGACCTCCCTGGTGTCCCTCAGAGCCTGCGGCAGGTGCTAATAAAGTAGGGCTGAATTGAAGAAGTGAGCTTGAGAGAGAGAGAGAGAGAGAGCGGTGAGATAAGACCTGTTCCCAGGCAGTCGTCCTTGGAAGCGCACTTGGAAACTGCTGGAAAGTGACAATGGCTCTTTCTCTCACCTCTGCAAATAAAATTCAGGTTTCCTCCTGGCTGAAGGCCTCTGCTTATTTTCCATGGATTAACGCTTCCAAGTGAGCAGAAATTGACTTGCCAAGTAGTCTAATTCACTTGGCTGGTGTGTCTCACTTAAAAAGCCATTAACAAGTCAGACGGGAGGGGTGAGGAATGTCCAATTAAAGCTATCGCTGCAGTGTCCAAATGCCTGGCGGCCGTGCCATCCTCGCGCCACCAGCGACCTATGAAAATAAGATTTTAACGCTTCTTTCATAGCACAGCCAAAACTTGGTGTGGAAGCCATTGCAGCCTGACAAGGGCTGGTAAGAAATCACAAATGGTCCACTTCTGTACATCTCCATTGTTAAAGATATGAGACTTCTCTGAATTCAGCCATGATTTCTTAGATGGGATACCCAAAGCACAAGCAGCAAAGGAAAAATAGATAAAACTGTAGGCCTCAAAGATAGCATCAAGAAAGTGAAAGGCGATCCACAGAATGGTAGAAAATATTTGTGAATCTTCTATCTGGCAAGGACTTGTATACGGAATATACAGAGCACTCTTACAACTCAACAAGGAAAAGACAACTCAATTTTTAAAAATGGGCAAACAATTTGAATAGGCACTTCTCTAAAGATATAAAAATGGCTGATCAACAGATGAAAGGGTGTTCAACACTATTAATCAACCGAAAAATGTAAATCAAACCCACGAGATGCCATTTCACACTCACTAGGATGGCTGAAATCAAAAGGACAGACAATAACAGGTTTGGGCAAGGATGTGGAGAAATTGCATACCTCCTGTATTTCAGGTAGAATTGTAGAATGATGCAGCCACTTTTGGTTTTTTTTTTTTTTTTTTGCGGTACCGGGGATTGAACCC
>PVJS01047056.1:0-15595 GCA_004027185.1 Glis glis
GCACACGCTTGTAATCCCAGTACTTTGGGAGGCAGAGATCGGAGGATCTGGGTTCGTGGACAGCCTCAGCTCTCTCTCTCTCTCTCTCTCCTGTTTCTCTCTCTCTTTTTCTCTACCTAGTGAGGCCCTCCGCAACTTCGTGAGACCTGGTTTCAAAATAAAGTATAAAAAAATAGGGCCGGGGGCGTAGCGCGGAGGTAGAACGCCCCTGCATTCAATCCCCGGTACCGAAAAAAAAAAAAAAGAGTTCTATGTGTTCATTCTTATTTGTAGGTTTTTTTTTTTAATTTTAATTTGGTTTTGGTACTGGGAATTGAACCCAGGAGCATTCTACCTCTGAGCTACACTTCTAGCCCAGTTTTATTTTTTATTTTGAAACAAAGTCTTGTTAAGTTGTTCAGGGCCTCACTAAGTTACTGAGGCTGACTTCAAACCTGTGATCCTCCTGTCTCAGCCTCCCAAATACTGAAATTACAGGCATGCACCACAATGCCTGGTTTATTGTCTGTTTTTAATCTCATGGTCTAATAGGACAAAGTTAGTTTTGGTCCACATTCCAATATGGAACCAAACTAAATATTTAGGAGCAAGGGGTAAAACAAATATAAAAAAGTGTCCCCTTTCCCCCCTTGCTTTAAAAACACAACTAATCAACATTAGTATGATAAGATGTGTATGTGTTTTCTTTTGTCTTCCTCCTTCTCCTCCCCTCCTCCTCTTCCTTCTCTTTGACAGAAACATACAAAATAGAAGACTCTCATGTATTAAAAGGTTGTGTGTGGGGCATTATAAGTTAGTTGAGTATTTATATAATGTCCTGCAAATTTTCGCCCCTGTATAGTAGGCATGCAAAGATATAAATATGCTTATACAACGTTTGACAACCTATTAATAGTCGAGAACCTTTTTTCTTTTTTTATTTATTGGTGCATTTTAATCATACATCTTGTTGAAGTTCAGGGTGATATGATAGAGATATACATGCACACAGTACTCATTGAGCCCTCGCCAAGTTCCCACCCCATTCCCTCCCCTGGCCCTCCTTCCTGTGCTCAGCACAGTGGTTGGTTTTGATAAGTTTGTATATGTACATCATGACCATTGAGGTGTTTCCCTCTTCCCCCTCCCATCTCCCTGTTAGGTCTCCTTCTTCATTCAACTAAGGTTTCTCCTCCTTTGTCTGGAGTCCCTCCTATGCCCTAATTTCTCCCTAACTTCCCAATATGAGAGAGAACATCCAACCTTTTACTTTTTGTGACTGACTAATCTCACTTAGCATAATCTTCTCCAGTTTCATCCATTTCCCTGCAAATGACATAATTTTGTTCTTCTTTATGGCTGAGTAGAATTCCACTGTGTATATATCCCATAGTTTTATAATACATGCATCTGTTGATGGACATCTCAGCTGATTCCATAGTTTGGCAATTGTGAATTGTGCAGCTATAAACATAAATATGCATGCATTACTCTGGTAGTTTGGTTTCCATTCTTTTGGGTAGATACCCAGGAGTGGTATAGTTGGGTCATATGGTAAGTTCATTCCCATTCTTCTGCAGTTCCTCCACACTGTTTTCCAAAGTCGGTGCACTAATTTGCAATCCCAGAGTTCCTACTTCTCCATATCCTCGCCAGCATTTGTTATTATTTGTGTTTTTAATGAGGGACAGATTTTCATGATGGTTGGACCTGAATGCTGAATAGGAAATGCTTTTAAATTTAAATTCTTTTTCTCCCAAAATTTAGTCCTCAATTGGTAAATACCATAGAGTTCATGTTCTAATACATCTGTAAGTTAACCTCAATGAACATTATGTTTTTGATATTATTTTGAGTGTTGCATCATAAGACTTTCAACTTTACATTTCATGAAGAAATGCCATTGGTTAGTATGTAGAGTTAAGTACACCTCAATTTTTGTGCTTCAGCTTCAGCTACTTTTCAGTTGCTGTTATTTATTGCTCTGGCAATAACAGAAAGTTTGTATGAGAAAAAAGCCCTCTAAATTAGGAAAAACTGTTTAGCTCTTATGTTCTTAAAGAGCACATTTTGAGGTCAAACCCATCAGAGCTTGCTTATTTGCATATTCATCCTGATATTCACAGCACTATCTTAACTCCCTTTGAGCAGAGTAAAACAATCACTTGATATTCCATTAAAAATCCATATAACTAGAAAGTCACATCAGATGGAAAGCTAATTAGCTGTACCATTTTTACACTGTGTGTGTATATGCACACACATGCACACATATGTCCTAATCAGGCCTTTATTAAATACCTCCAGTGTTCAATTTTTCTGCATTAATTGTTTCAGATTGATTCTTTTCTGTTGAGAGCAATTATTAAAGGGGAACAATGTGATATGGATGCACTGCTGATTTATGATTCCCAGCCCATAAGCGACTCTGCAGTGATTCGTATTTTTATCTTCTCAGAGGAGCTGTCCATTGTCAGTTCTAGCAAAGATTATGTCAAGATTGTTTTACAATGAGATGTTTCCTGACAACTGATAAGGCAGTATATATTTCGGGTACCAACCTGGAAACCCTGCTATATTTAGTCTCATGAAGTCCTGATAGAGCCTTGGGACTGTGATCATATTGTCCTATTACAGTGTCATGAGAAGTAATGTCATTACATGACCTTCAAGAATGGCATGGGGATCCGGACTTGGAAGTTCACAAAATTCAAAAATAGATCCTATTTTATTGCCCAAATTTGAAAAAGAGATGATTTATAGAGTCATTCAAATAAAAAGTATTTACTGTATGTCTATTATGTGTCAATATATACTATTTATTTAAAATATGAATTCATTCATAAAAATTTGTTATTTTCACCTTCACTCACCAAAAAAAAATTATTGTAAACATAATTACAGTCTTCCAAAGATAGGAAGTGGTGGTTTCACAACAGTGAAAATGATATTTTTTCCTTCATCCTAAGTGATTGATTGGTTTAGCAGATCCATAAGAAGTTTTTGTCGGAATTGCAAGTTCGTTGTAATTTTGAAATCTACAAATGTCTTAGCAACAAATTTTTTATCCATAATTTTCTAGTTAAGTAATTTAGTGGCAGAATTTGATCCAGACTCTTTTGAAGCTATCTGTACACTCTATCCTGCTAGTCACGCATATTCACTTTCCACTGCAGAAATATTAGGTAACTTTGAACACAGTTTGCTGCCTCAGAATCTCATTGTAGTATGTAAATTGTATTACCTTTCTCAGTTATGAATCATTTAAAAGTCCAAATATATTGGGCTGCAGAGATTTTGGATCTGAACTGATATTCACACTCTTTGGCCAATCCTTGAAGTCCGCTTTCATGCTGTTGGCTGTGTGGAATGGAAACCATGGGTTGGAGAAGTGGATTCACATATCATGGCTCTACTGGATGCTTCCTGGTGTTGCTAATAGGTTCTGTAGTTTTTAGAAAACTTGATTGTTGTGATCATTATTACATTTAATTCAAGTCCATTCAGTATCAACTATTTGAAAATTTCATTTTCGTGAACATGGTATTCTTTATTTTTAATTTACTTTTACTGGTGCACTGTAATTATACATCATAATGAGGTTCAGGGTGATAGGGCCATACATGCACATAGCACTTGGTGAGTTTCCCTCCAGATCTCTATCAATTACAGTTCTTATCTACTGTAATTGTAACTGTTCATTTCACAATGCTTTTGAATGTACCCAGAAGGATCTATGATGGTGAGAAATATGTAATCAATAACTACCTGTTTCTCTTGTTTTATTGGAAGGATATTACCTGTTAGAACTGTCCTGTTTCAATTTCTAACATGCCTTATGCTTTATAATTACCTCTGCCTTATAATTAAGACAACTTTGTGTTAAGATTAAAAGTCTTAATTTGATAATTCTACATTAATGCCATGTTGATCTCCCAATTCCACTTGTAACAGTGTTTGACATCAAAATATATATTGCTGCTCTAACTTAACCATACATTTGGCTTGAAGAAACTTGAAATATTCTATTAAAGTTGGAGCAAGTGATGATTTTGCCTTGAGCCAAATCACTGCTGGTTATTATCTATACAATTACATTAATTATATTTGGTTAAAACTCCCATAGGCTTCAGTAAACTGAGGTCCAATAGGCAGGTGTTATTAATTGCAATTAATATTGACTTCTGGTATGTGTCTATGTCTTTCTGCTTTTTAACAGTTACATTTCAAAGAGGAGATGGAGGACTAATGAGCAATGGAAGGTATGCTAAAGAGATTCCTTATTTATTATTATTTTTAATCAGGACTGGGAAACTCTGTAGTATGAGGCTATTATTGTAATAAACAATCACTTATAAGTCTGAGAATTCTAGGAGGAATTAAATGGCTTACCACAGGTTTAATGATCTATCTGTTGTGCACTTTAGAGGAATCAAGTCCAGATGTTTCATATCTCCCAGATGCCTCTAAAGAAATTAGTAGTAAATATCACAAGGAATGTGTTCATTTGTTAGCAGGATGTTTATTGCATTAATTAGACATTAGCAAATGAAGTTGCTGTTGTTTAAGACTCCTTATTGGCTCTCACTAAATTGCTGTGAGTGAACAATTACACATAATCGATCACAAAGTAAATGATTCATGGATGATGAATAGTCTATAGATTGATAGGACTGGATTCCACAACTTTGGATACTCAATTGAAATTGATAAAAGCTGATAACAAACCCATATATCCTCATCTATTTTCCCTTTGCCAATATGGAGATTGTAATTAGGCTCTGGTAATAACTTCCAATCTCCCATTTAATCAATATTTTAGCAAAAAGAGATTAAGTCTAATGAGAGCTATTGGATGTAGCAAGAAAGCAGTTGAATCTTCTTATTGCTGTTTCCATAGAAACACGTGTTTCTCTTAGGGATTGTACCAGAAGGAGTCTATCAAAAAAAAAAGTACAGTGGTTATAGATGTTCTATTTCTTTGTAAATATGCTAATAATCTGGAAAGGAATCAGAATCCCATCTTTTACATTAAAGAAGGGAATTCTTTATTAAATATGATGTGAAGGAAGTTTTCCTCATAGACTATACTCACATGCTGGATCAGATCACAGTGGATCTTTTATTACTTTAAAAGAATCCTTACTATCCCCCTGATACGTTACAATTTAGAGAACTTGGAAATGTGCTATTGATGGAACAATATAAGTCCTGCTCGTCAATTTCCCTCAAGTTCTCTGCCTCTAAATCAAACATGAGAGCTCATGATAAGGGGTTAACAGCCTAGAGAAGACACGCTCTTGTGGAGGCTGCAAGAACTGAGGACAGAATGTTCCAAAGTCTTAGAGATGGCTGACGCCAAGCAGCCATCCTGAGCAAATCAACCCTTGAGGTGTTGATCTGTCATCAAATCTCCTTTGGAGATACTGCTATGTTGCCAGTTCCCGCCAGTTTCAGGGCAGGCAATCGACTTCATTTGGATGTGGGCAGAATCCCATGCAGATTCTGCCTCTACTGACGGCATTGATCTATATATAGCCTTAATGAACTGCTGAAGTTCCTTAATTCTTAAGAGCCTACACATTTTAATTTGAAGTCAATTAAAAATCTTCTTAAATTCCTTAACCCTTTTTTAGTGCATAAGTCAGGTGTCAAAATCTAGCTCTGAGCTGCATAAGCTGATTTCATTTTCATTTCTGTTCTAGCCGTCCAGGTCTTCTAAATGCCAGTGATCCCAGT
This sequence comes from Glis glis, assembly GCA_004027185.1. NCBI lineage: Eukaryota > Metazoa > Chordata > Mammalia > Rodentia > Gliridae > Glis > Glis glis. Next base: position 5,719 of record PVJS01047056.1, read on the forward strand.
TACCCATGGCTTGCTGATTCATGGCCAGCTACCAGCTTGCCTGTAAACAATAGCAATAGTGGCCCAAATGAAATTGGGAATTTTGGGCGTGGAGGTAAGTTGTAATTTTCAAAGTAATGTTATTTGGTTTCTTTTTAGTTTTGTTTTGTTTTCCTAGATTTAAAAAAAAAATTCCATAGAGAATATTTCTTCTATGTTAAAATAGTAAAGCACATAGACTGATAATGCCATACATTTGCTAAGTATTTTAATATAAAACTAGTGTGTCTACACTACCTTAAGTAAAACAAGGCCTTAAGGAAGCCATTACTAACCTAGAAGATAAATATTCATAATATATTTTGTTTTGCAGGAATATCCCTACAAGATTACTAAAACAAGGAAATGTACTGATAACTGGGGTTTATGATTTTGTACTACATGTTTTACTTCTCTAAATTTCATTTGACATGTATTTCTTGAGCATCTCCTGTGTACTTGGCAATATTGCAGTCAATAAGAATATAATATTGGCATAAAAAAGATGGCCCTTATCTTTATATGTCATGTGAAGAGTAGACAAGTAAATAGGACCAAATGTTCAGAAATCATTTTTGTAGTTCCACAAATGATCATTGGTATTCCAAAAGACAGATAAAATGGTGCTAAATAGCAGACATACTAACACCTCCAAAATTTAGTGCTAGAGTCTTCTCCATAGGTTTTTACAAAGAGACAGAAGTGGGTCTACCATAAATAACTACTACTACCCCCTTTTCATCTAATCAACTTGAGAGAGAAATGTAGAGAAAGATGAGAAGAGTAGAGATCCTAGTGTTTGGCTTAGCAAATATATGTAAATTTTCCCTGGTAGAAGACTATGCATATGGTCAATGGACTTGAACTGCCTTGAACTGGTACCCTGCATGGCAAAGCTGCCCCTTTGGAATAAGAAAACTCCATGAAGGGAGTGTTACTTAAGTTGAAGGAGGAATAGGAATTAGATAACAGTATGAGAAAATTGTGTGAAGAAATTCATATATTTTAAAGCCTAGAAATAAAGATAGTCATTGACTTATTTAATAAATGAATGTTTGACTGGGGATGTAGCTCAGGGGTAGAGTGCTTACCAAGCATGTGTGAGGCCCTGGATTCCATCCTCATTAGTGTGAAAGAAAAAAAATGAATGAACTTCCTAATAACTTGAGTACAATGTGCAAGGCAGCAGAGATGGGGCAGGAAGGAAGGAAGGAAGGAAGGAAGGAAGGAAGGAAGGAAGGAAGGGAGGGAGGGAGGGAGGGAAGGGAAGGGAAGGGAAGGGAAGGGAAGGAAGGAAGGAAGGAAGGAAAAGAAAGAAAAGAAAGAAAGAAGGAAGGAAGGAAGGAAGGAAGGAAGGAAGGAAGGAAGGAAGGAAAGACAGAGAGAGAGAGAGAGAAAGAGAGAAAGAAAGAAAGAAAGAAAGAAAGAAAGAAAGAAAGAGAAAGAAAAAGAAGAAAGAAAAGAAAGAAAGAAAGAAAGAAAGAAAGAAAGAAAGAAAGAAAAAGAAAGAGGGAGAGGGAGAGGGAGAGAGGAGGGGGAAAGACCCCATAGCCTAGTGCAGTGGTACATGCCTGTAATCCCAGTGCTTGGGAGGCTTAAACAGGAGGATCACTGGTTTGAGGCCAGCACACAGTAATTTAGCGAGACACTGTTTCAAAATAAAAAAGAAATAGGTCTGGGAGTATAGCTAAGAGTTAGAATGCCCTGTATTCTTTCCTCCGAACCAAACAACAACAACAACAACAAAAACCAATAAATGAAACAAACAAAAACCCCAAACAAACAAAAAACTCATAGAGCAATAGATAAGACAAGATGTTCTAAGTTTTATAAAGGAGTGAAACATCGTTCAAAGGGTAATTGGAAGGCATTGATGGATTTTTAAAAGGAGAGTACTGGGATCCAAGCACTGATTTAAGTCATTTGCCTGTTCCTGAGTGAATGGAAAATTAGTGTGATGAATTAAGAGATTGCTATAGCAAGTTTGGATGAATTCACTGGAAGATTTCTATACTTCTACCGTTAATTTGCGAGGCCCAGGACTGTATTAAACCAGTCTGAGTCTCCTAAAATGATTTCACATGTATGAATGAATAATCATGTTGGCTTAGAAAAATCATGGATACTGGCATTTTCTCTTTAAGAATGGATTACCAATGTGGTTGAATAAAATTAAAACAGGATTTCAAATAATAAAGTTACCAAATATTGCATAAGTCTATGTTCTATCAGTATCAGCTCTAAGGGGAACTCTTCCCCTTCTCCAAATAAAATATAGAAGGTAGCCATCCCTAACTCATAAACGTGTAATGAGAATTAAGTGGATGACTAAAAATAGGTTTCACACAATACTTATCATGCAATTCATGCCCAAGAGGCATCAGTAGACTAAATGAGAGAATAGAAAGCAAGTTGTATGACTCTCTAACTTCTTGCTTACTCTCTGTAAGCCAGCACACCCCATTTAGTATAGCGAATTGTCCAGAGACTGAGATACTGTCTATCTTCTTTAGGTGACCAGACTGAGCAGTCATTAAGTGGTCCCTCCACCATGGGAACCTTTTGTGTCTAAGCATCCCCTCACCAAGAAAGCAGAACATCCTTTTCCCCCCTCTATGCAGACCGATTTTGCTGAAGGGAGTTCAGATCCCAAATATTTTATCAGTCAAGGAATAGCTTGCTACCTCTTTTACCTATTGTATTTATATTAGAACAAAACAACATTCTATCTTTATATCAAGACATTTATGCCAAAAGATGAAGAAAATGCTCTATTTTCCAGCTTCTGTCAGGCTAAGTTAACATCTAAGATAATTGGGTCCAATTTTACCCAAGGGGACATGTGTAGATTTGCAAGGTCTTTCTTCTATTTCCACCTCATTTTCATGACATGAAATATTTCACAGATGAATATCAAGGTCAAGGCAAAGATTTTGCAGGGTTTACTATATATTTTTCAGTGTGATAGTCATTTTAAGCATTTATTGTGTACCAGAAAAACTGTAAGTGTTTTTGTGTGACATTTGCATAGTTATGAAATAAACATAGTTACATTTTAAAAGTCAAGAAACTAACATTTATCACAAGGAATAATTTGATATTTGGATGTAGAATGGAGGACTGACAGATTTTAATGCCTCTGCTTTTTATTTATACTTCTTTGTAGTCTAAAGCTGGGTACACATGAATGTCTATATAACCATATTCACTTAGATGAATAAAGCCAGGCGTGGTGGCACACACTCGTAATCCCAGTGCTTGGGAGGCTGAGACAGGAGAATCGCAGGTTCATGGCCAGCCTCAGCTATTTAGTGATGCCCTCTGCAACTTAGTGAGACCCTGTTTCAAAATAAAGAATAAAAAAATATGGCTGGGGGTGTAGCTTAGAGGTAGAATGCCTATGGGTTCATTCCTCAGTACCGCAAAAAAAAAAAGAAGAATCATGAATATTGACATTTTCCTTTTAAGAATGGAATACCAATACATATTTGAATGTAATAAAACCAATATCTTGAATAATAACATTACTAATTATCACACAATTCTGCATTTTATCAATACAAACTATAAAAAATAATTTAACTATTCCATCAGCAAGTGCTTACTTTTTTCACAACACTGGATGAGGAATTACAGAAATGAAGACCTATGTCCCATAGGCTCTTGTTCTCAAGTAACTTATGATGCCATGAAGAAGGCAGTCCTCACCAATAATTACATCAGGCAAAATCTCAAAATAAGTCCAAGAGTACAAGTATAACCGAGGTGCTCAAAAGATGTATCACTAATTCAAACTAAAGGGAAGTGGATGTGTTTGGTGGGGACTGGTGAGAAATAGAAAATGGAAAGTCCGGCCTAAAGATGGCAGCACCTATTCAGATCCAGCCTGTTGGAAGGAAGGCCAGCAGAGAGTTCCAAGCCATTTGAGGTTATAGAATCCTCCTCCACATACAGATATTCATGTATAATCTTCCAATATTTCAATGTTAGATATAATTCAATTTAGTTTTCGAAAATGTGGGAGTGATCAAATAATATTTGAAGACAATATGCAGCCCCAAAATCAATATAGAAGCACTTAGACTGGAAGGCTGACTATAATTTCATCTAGTCGAGAGAGAGAGATTCTATTTCCAGAGCCATATCTTTAGTTATTATAGAGTAATATTATGTAGAATTAGATTCTTGGACAACTTTTTTCCATTTTTTTATCATTTGAGTGCAAAATCATTTCAATAGCTTGCAGCTAAAGGGGCACAAAATCAAAATCTAAAGCTTTGGAGAACTTTAAGTTCAAAATATGTGAAACTATGGTCATGGTAGAGATATATTTCTATTCAAATAATATTCATCAGTGAAAGACAGGATGGAGGGAGGAGGAGAAATGAAAGTCTGTAAACTTACACAGAGAGAAGGATATATCTTCACCCATTTTGATACATTATTAGTATTCAAAGTTTTTGAAAATAAAATGATACACCTGAGAATGAAATATGCTTGTTTAACATCAAATTTTATATTAGTATATAGCTGAAATCAAGAAGATCAAGAAAATAATTGTGAAATTCTGAAATCCAGAAATAATTGCACTTGCTTATGCAACCAAGTGAAAGGTTAGAAGTTTAGATATGTTTAACAATCTTACTGATATGCATTTAAAATCTTTCTTTTTTTTTGTGGTACCAGGGATTGAACCCAGGGACATTTTACCTCCGAGCTATACACCCGGCCCTATTTTTTATACTTTATTTTGAAACCGGGTCTCATGAAGTTGCAGAGGGCCTCACTAAGTAGCTGAGGCTGGCCACAAACCCGGATCCTCCAGTCTCAGCCTCCCAAGTACTGGGATTACAAGCGTGCACCACCACGCCTGGCTTAAAATCTTTTTAATAAAATACATATTCACTTATTTGTAAAAATAAGATGAAGCAGGGTATGGGTGTGCGTGCTTGTAATTCCAGTACTTGGGAGGCTGAGACAGGAGGATTGCAAGTTCGCGGCCAGCCTCGGCAACTTGTGAGGCCCTCCGCAACTTAGTGAGACCCTGTTTCAAAGTAAAGAATAAAATAGGACTGGGGGTGTAGCTCAGAGGTAGAATGTCCCTGGGTTCAATTCCCAGTACCGCAAAAAAAAGTTGATATTCCAGACTTCAAAACCTTCACAGTGTACAAAATATATATTAAATGTCTTGTTACTGTTGCTAAAGAAAATAGTTTTTTGGCTTCTGTAAAATGCAAAAGGAAAACCAACACTTTTATAAGAATCTTTATTTCAAGTGCTAGGAGTATCATTAGATCTGAAAGTTTTAAGACAGTTGAAATTTGCTATAATGAAGAGATCAAGTGGTTTGATGACCTCAAGTCCTGTGAAATGAGGTTTTCAGAACATACATTATTAAGAAATGTATTATAATTAGATTTATTTTAACCGTACATGATTAAAACTAGTGTTAGTGATTTCTATTTTAGATTCATTTAGTATCTTTCTTCTGTAATGGGAAAAGAGCTCAGGGAGAGAAGTGGCAGATCTGAATTATAAAGCATCATGTAAAGATAATTCAGCATACCAAAATGATAAATGGACTGATTGATATTCAGCGTTGTTCCTGAAGTTTAATTTTACTCTTGCTGTATTACAACCTGAAACTATAATTCTCCACTTCTAAGAGTTGATAGCATAAATTAAACTCACTGATCATTGAGGTTGCTTTTTCTATAGTTAAATCCTGCTGTATTATGAAAATGACTTATTCATGAAAATTTTTCCTTTGTTATCAAGAAAAAGAATACATTTTCTACCATCAGTTTTCTCCATTTCTAGAGCTATGATATCAAATCATATAAATGGCAAGTTAAAACTCAGAAAAATGTATTTCGGAGTCAGGATGGCATAATTTTTAAAATTTTTACGACCATTCAGCAGTTGTATTCTATGTCTTTTGGCACAAAGTAGAAAGAGATATTTGCACCCAGGATTTGTAGATTCCCTCCTATCATTGCTGCTGTAAAGAGCTAACACTTTCCTGGGTTCTAAAACACAGTGAACAACTGAAAACATTTTTCAGTAGTGAAGTATCCCAAACTTCTCATTCTTGGCTGAAGAAAATGGGGGAAGGGGTGTCTTAAGCAGTGAGTCATGAAGGACGAGCAGTAGGCCTGCCTGTCACCGAGGTTGATAGCTTGCCGATGGTTGTACATCATCTACCCTTCAATGGCTCATGAAGCCCATCTCAGCTGAAATGCAAACGCGCGGCATGACACATTTATTTTTCATCTTGAATCCTGATAGTTTTGGGCTTCCTGTGCATCATTAAATTGTTTCATTTCCCTATGTTCATCACAGATGTGCTGCCACCAGTTCCAGGCCAAGGGGATAAAACAGCAACTATGCTCTCAGATGGAGCCATTTATAGCAGCATTGACTTCACTACCAAAACCACATACAACAGCTCCAGCCAGATAACACAGGCCACCCCATATGCCACGACGCAGATCTTGCATTCCAATAGCATCCATGAATTGGCTGTTGATCTGCCTGATCCACAGTGGAAAAGCTCAATTCAGCAAAAAACAGATCTGATGGGATTTGGTTATTCTTTACCTGAACAGAACAAAGGAAACAATGGTGAGTCAGGTTCTTATATCCCGGGAAGTTAATGTCATATCATTTGTGCATGTGATAGAAATTAGTATTTGTTGTTCAATTTAGAGATTCATTACCAGGTTGCTATCTAAACTAAAAAATAAACTGGCATGTATTCAGTACCTTGAACAATCCCTACCACCACCGCCACTGCCTCCACCACCGCCACCGCACACCAACACCAATCGGTTTCATCCTGTTAACTCTTTTTCAATAAAGTGATCAGCAATCCATCTCTACTTCCATTAGGACAGGCTATATAAAACATTCCTTCACTCTCCCACGACATCTGCTTCTGAGTTGCTAACTGCATGTTCTGCATGGGCTTGTGCTGTGAACTAATCACATGATGCCACTATGACCTCTGCCCTTTAACCCTTAGCCTTACTTTACATCCCTGACTACCGATTGGCTGAGGGATTGTCTAATAGAATGCCACACAACCAGTCACAGGATTTCAGCACCACCAGCTCTCACAACAGCTCAGAAAGGAGTGGCAGTCTCTCAGGTTGGTCTCATCACAGTAAGGAGAAATATTTGTTTGTCACCAGCATATGACCTGTGTTCCTAACAACCAATGAAGAAATATTGGATCACAATTCACCCTCAGGCATTTTATCTTTCAAATGACAGGAATAGTTGATTCTAATGAAACCGTGCTTTGATGGGGGGGAGGAGGACAAATAAAAATCATTGTCACCCTTTATGCACTAACCATACAATGATGTATCTAGAGAAAAATAATGCTATTTTATTAAATACTATTCATTAAAGAGCAGATGAGTTTTCTCTGCCTTGAACCCTATTTATGAATCAAGAGAAATTTATAATAAAACGATCAGGCATGGAAGTCAATTCCATGTTATTGATAGTGATTGGTATATTCAACTAACATGAAAATGATCTTCAAGACTTTTTATTTGGGGATTCCAGTGATCTGACTTCCTATTTTTGGACAGTCTTTCGAAATACCTTGTAATAGGATTTATTGTGTATTGAATGATATATTCTGCTAAGTATGAATGCTAATATGGGGAATTATTATTAACATTTAATTTACAAAATCACCACATACAATCTTTTATATGGATCAGTTTTATGCTATAAATTTTAATATATATACATATATATATTTGAGAAATATCAACTAAACCAACAATCAATAATGTAAGCATTATATAGTGAATGTAGGGGAAAAACATGTTACTGTACAAAAATATATTCATATCATAATGAACATCAGTGGTATCATCCTGGCCTGAGCACCCTCCTTTGTAAAATGAGGACATCGTCCTAGTCATATTTTAACTGCCAGCTATTTACACTGTATGGCTGAAAGCTTTATTGGCATATTTCTAATTGATTCCATGATCCTAATTGCTTAATATGTTTAGACTAATTAGGTACTATTTGTTTGTGTAATCATTGTATTATATACACTTTTTTGTATAATCATTTTTGTTTTGTTTTCAAAATTATATGTTAATAGTAAAGGATTATGGTGTGCTATGATATATTGCAGGCTACCAGGCATCAAGGCCATAAAGAGTTAACTTTTTTACATCATTAGGGTTACATTTACTAAATTACTTTTCCTCAGGAGATGGAACCCTCTCAGACTGAAAATGTTAATGTTCTCTCTCCCCTCCAAAATGAGTCATTTGCTCTTCTTGCCTATTGGTAGGATCAGGTACATTACAGAATCCAGAAAATTTTAAACATCTGTTATGAATTTAAACTGGCTTAATAATATAAGAGAACTTTTTGAATATCCTTATATGTCATTTATGCTGTCATTTACCTATAATTAGACCCACAATTGTTCTCAATAATTAAAAAGTAATTTTGCCGGGGCTTCCTTTTAATTTCATTAAAGATATGTAAAGATCAAACAACATATAATCTACATACTGTAAGCCATAGATTCGATGAGACCCATAAATCTTTCATTAAATATTCTGTATAGATTGATTGCCACCAAATTTTAAAAGTTACCTTTTGAATAATTGTAAGCAGAACATGATTCACAATCGTGCTTCCTGCCTTTTTGAATTCATTAATATCCTGAGTGACATTTATATATATCTAGGAATTATATTAACTACTTCATCTACATTTGAATACAAAATTACTTAAATTGGTGATAGAAAGCATTTTTTAGTAGGTGAGATTGAAGTGATTATTCCTTTTCATTTCATCAAATTGAGTATAATATTACAGTTTTGTTTTATGTTTATAGTTGTAGATATGTTTCTCAAGGCTCAAATTTAGATCAAATTTCTCCATGCTAACTAATAATATCATATTATAGGATTTTTAAAATTTTTTCACACTGATGTGATCAATTTAAAATAATCACAATGATAAAAAATTGGACATTTCTGAGTTGAGTAAACTTCTTACCCTCTTTGAAACACTTTTATAATTTATTCAGTGTATAACTTCTGAGTATTCTGTTAAAAATCAGCCACTAAAAATGTAAAGGAAAACTCAGATGTTTCAAAATAGTATCTGAAATCATGATTATAGATATAATCAATATATATATGTAAGAATAGCTAAATCTCTTTGTGTATGTGTGTGGCACTGAGGACTGAACCCAGGGGCATCTTTACCTCTAAGCTACACCCCCAGCCCTATTTTATTTTTATTTTGAAACAAGGTCTGACTAAGTTTCTGAGGGTCTTGCTAAGTTGCTGAGGCTAACCTAAAAACTGAAATCCTCCTGTCTCAGCCTCACCACGCCCAGCTTATACTTAATTTTAAAATGAGTTTTTTCATGATTTTCTTTACATGGAAATCATTTATTAGGAGTTAACGAATCCAAATATTTACATTTTGAGTTGAAGGGAACAGGGTCAATTAGGTTTGCAGACCTTAAAAACATGCTCCCTTAAAACATAATGCAAGCACTTCTGTCTATAAAACGATCGAGGGTTCTTTGGCTAAAAGTAACAGCAGCAGACTGTGGCTCACTTCACTCAGGATTCAGGTCTCAGAAAGTGAATTTCACCGCTTCAGCTTATATCCTGTGCTCACCATGGTCCTGATGGTGCTCAGGGTGCTCCCCTTAGCTCATTGCTGAGGTAAGACAGGAGTGCTGATTAATAGTCCTACCCAAGCCAGGCGTGGTGGCACACGCTTGTAATCCCAGTACTTTGGGAGGCGGAGACCGGAGGATCCGGGTTCGCGGCCAGCCTCAGCTCTCTCTCTCTCT
>PVJS01047057.1:0-15593 GCA_004027185.1 Glis glis
CCCAAAAAAAAAAAAAAAAAAAAAAAGAAAAGAAAAGAAAGAAAGGCTGCTGGGTTGATTAGGGCTAAGAACTACGCAGGTGGACATTGCCAAGATGGGAGATGCTACAAATCCACAAAGGAGAAAACGGCGCGTTAAGCACAAGCTAAGTTTTTCTACCAAAATGTTTGCTATGATCTAAGTATTTATGTCTTCCCCCAAATTCCTGTTTAAAACCTCATCACCGACATGAGAGTACACGGAGACGGGACTTTGAGAAATGATTCTATCATGAGAGCCCTTGAGAATGGGCCGAGCACCCTCATAAAACAGGCCCCAAACAGCTGCTTCGCCCCTTCTACAAGGTGGACACAGCAAGAAGGCGCTGTCCAGAAACCAGAACTGTGTCTGTCAGCACCTCAACCGTGAACCTCATATTCCCCAGACCTGCGAGAAATGAACTTCGATTATCTGTAAGCCACCTGGTTATGGTATTTTGTTATAGCAGCCCGAAGGATCTAAAACAATGTTACTCTAACGTCGAGGCAGGCAGAGACTGCTCCTGAGCCATTCCTTTGAGAGTCAGCTTCATCTGTCAGCCCAGCAAGGTTCCAAATCCCCGCCGTTCCAACACTAAGCTAGGTTTTAACCAGCTGATTTTCAGTAAGAGTGATCATACTGGTAATCTGGGTGGACCTTATTTAATGATTTGGAAGTTCTTAAAAGCAAAACTGAGGGCCAGGCGTGGTGGCGCATGCTTGTAATCCCAGTACTTGGGAGGCAGAGACCGGAGAATCCTGGTTCACAGCCAGCCTCAGCTACTTAGTGAGGCCCTCCGCAACTTCGTGAGACCCGGTTTCAAAATAAAGTATAAAAAATAGGGCCGGGGGTGTAGCTCGGAGGTAAAACGTCCCTGGGTTCAATCCCCGGTGCCGCAAAAAAAAAAAAAAAAAAAAAAAGTAGAGCTGAGATTTCCTACAAGAAATTCCACCTGTGGACCACAGGCTTAACTACCAGAATTCTTGCCAGCCCTCATGATCCACTCTACAGATTCAGGTTTGTCTGGCCAGCCCCCCAAATTGGAATGGAATAAGCCGACTTCTTGCAAGGAATCATGCATAGATGATTAAAATACAAATGTATTACCTCATAGTGCTGTAGGTCAGAAGTTCAAGGCACCGCATGACTGGATTCTTGGATCAGCTCTTACAAGGTGAGATCGTGGTATCAGCTGGCTTCGCTCCTATCTGGAGGCTCAGAGGAGGAATCTGGCAAGCTCCTTCAGGCAGCCTGCTAAGTAAAGTCCTCACGGTGCTACCACACAGGCCCCTGCTTCCTTGCCGCTGTCAGCTCAGAGGCAGGCCGCCCACATCTTTGCTATGGGGACCCCCTCCATCTTCCAAGGCAGCAACAAGCAATCTCCCGCGCTAGAATCCTCTCCCACCTTAACTCTCTTCCGTCAGGAACAGCCCAGTTCCTTTTAAGAGCGCACTTGATTGGGTTTTGCGTGGTTGGGTTGAGAGCCCCCCGGTGGTCTCCCTACTGCTTTGAGATCTTAATTACCTCAGCTATAACTCTTCACAGCTGTACCCAGGAACTGAGCAGTGTTTGCTTGCATAATTGAGAGAAGGTGCGTGTATACCAGGGCAGTGGGAATCTTGGGGGCCATTTCAGAATTGTTTTGTACAGCAAGCAAATCAGCATTATGATCTCTTCCCTAAGAATTAATAGGCTATTTCTACACTGCAAGTCAAAAAAAGCTTTAAGTATGTAAGTGCAAAACTGACTTTTTCAGCTTCGAGATATATATGACAAAAATTAAAACATATTTAATACTGTCTTGATATATGTATACATTGTGAACTAATTACCACCTGAAGCTATTTAACCTACCCATCATCTCATGTAGTTACTTTTGTGTGTGTGGTGAGAACATTTAAGATCTATTCTCAGAAAATTTCAAGTATCTTGTCTTCTAAAAATAAATGTTCTTGATAAAATGGTCTGCTATTCGAGCACAATAAGTAAAACTAAGGAACAACTTAAAAGATAAAGAAAAGCAAGATGGACATTAGAATTCCAAAAGCCATTTCCACATACTTTAAAAAAATTCATCTCAATCAGATGTAATTGATATATGTCATTATAATCAGCCTACTGATTTTCAAATCAAGCGTTCAACAGTGACAGCCGTGCTCCATGAAGGATTAAAGGAGCACTCATCACATCGGTGATGTAGGAAGGTTGATTTCATAACAAAAATGACGACTATTCTCATACCATCAGCCATTCCCCCAAATTAGGGAACTGTGCTTTAAAGAAAACCATCCAGAGAAGTAAGAGGACGTCAAAGGTCGTGGCCAGGGAAAGCTATCAGAGTATACTGTAGTAGCTTTGCTAATCAGAATAGTATACTGTTCTACAGACTGTAAAATGTGTCACTTTCTGTACATTTTTATTGTTCTTATTCTTCCCCCTTCTGATAATCCCTAGCATTATCAATTAATGGAAGAAAGCACAAGACAAGGAGTTAAGTAACCTCAGTTCTCACCCTGCTGTGCAACTTTGGAAAACTCATTTATCTCTGGGCCCTACTAGCTACATCTGTAAAATGAAGCCATTTAAGAACTTCAGAGCTAGCATGGACCTTAGAGCTCATGATCTTCATAAAACCACCCAGCACTAAAGACGTATTTACCCAAATGTTAACTTTCAAAAGGGAAAATGTCCCACTAAATAGAGAAATGTGATACCTTAGTAGATAGAGCTGCTGTTTGTTTTCCTGGTTAGAATGTGATCAGTTTTATTTTAGATGAAGTTTCTAAAGATGTTTGAGCTTTTCAGTAAGTGAAACTTCTTGATCCTGTTCCTAACACCTTCGCAAGTCAACACACTGGGCTACTCTTTTGCTTATGTTGTTTATGTACATCAATTAAAAGGATTCCATTATGCTACAAAGTTAGAGCCGCACCCGATTTCAAGGCCTAATACATTTAAATCAATTCGGTTTTCCTGTAACAATAAAGCCTTGTCGGCTTCTTGGCATGATCTACAAAAAAGAAAAATTCACAATTAAATTACTCTGGACTTTAATGTATTAACATTTCTGGACCTTTGACATACTTTAACTTAATAAGCCTGATTTTGTGCCACAATGGGACAGGCACAGTTGTATGAACAACAGCTAAGCATGTCTTGAGGACGTCTTCTGTACCTCTGTTCCCTGGCTAGTTGCCACTTTTGTTCTATTTGGTATATAAACTGGACTCAGTCCAGTTCATGGGCACACGAATACGCAAATGCATATAGGCAGATGTGCTATGGAGAAGTCTCCACGCAGAGCTCTCCTGTACCCAGTCGGCTGCCACTGGGTCCTGGAGGCCTACGCCTCCTCTTTCAGCCTTCTGCAACTGGAATAAAGCCATGTCTCACCCTCTCAGTGCCTCACTTCTTTTACAAATGGACCACATCAAACCCACAACCTCCCAGCCTTGGTTGGTTGGACAACAGTCACACTATAAGCTTTTAGGAGCATCTTTTTAAAGTCCCCAGCACATTGCATGATGTTTAAAACTGAGGGCGTACAAAATATTTTTTTTTTTTTTTGCGGTACCAGGGATTGAACGCAGGGGCGTTCTACCTCCGCGCTAAGCCCCCGGCCCTATTTTTTTTTATACTTTATTTTGTAACCGGGTCTCACGAAGTTGCGGAGGGCCTCACTAAGTAGAGAGAGCGAGAGAGAGAGCGAGAGCAAGAGAGAGAGCGAGAGAGAGAGAGAGAGCTGAGGCTGGCCGTGAACCTGGATCCTCCGGTCTCCGCCTCCCAAAGTACTGGGATTACAAGCGTGCGCCACCACGCCCGGCTGTACAAAATATTTTTAAACAAGTAGAGCTAATGCACAAGCTGTGCTTCAAGGAGTTTATCATCTAGTGGAAAGGATGAACATAGACTAATGACAGAAAACAATAAAATACTAAATGACATGGCGGCATGTGTTGAACAAAATGGTCCCCAGGGATGCTCATGTATGTCCTAATCCTAAGAAGCTGTGACTGTGGTACACGGCCAAGGGGAATTAAATTTGCAGGTGGAATAAGTTGCTGATTAACAGACGTTAGATCACAGGAGCGCTTCAGCTAGGAAGAGGGAGAAGAGTGGAAAGCCGGAATAGAAGAAGGACTGGGTCAGCCTCTATTGCCTTAGAAGATGGAGGATCGGGGCCACAAACGGCAAACTACGTGAGCAGATTCTAGAAGCAAGGAACAGCAGGAAAAGGGTACTCCAAGAAAACAGCCTTGCCAATACCAAGCTTGCCTTCGGCCCAGCGAAACCCATTTCAGAATTCTAACCTCTAGAACTGTAATATAGTATAGTTTGTTGTTTTCAGACTCAGTTTTCCTGGTAATTTGTTATGACAGCCACAGGAAACCAATCCAAGGCCACAGAATTGGTTTCACCTGTGGGAAGGCTTCCCCGTCACCGTGTTTCACTGAGATGTGGGTGACCTGGGAGCCATGGAGGGCAACAGTTCTCTGTGAGTTGAATCCTTTGCTATCCCGGGCATGTTCATTCTGAACACCCCTTTGTTTTGTTTTTTAAATACAAAAAAATGCCAGAGTCAGCATTTTACCAAGATCCCCTGATAATTTGCATTTATATTAAAGATTAAGAAGCACTAGATTTAATTTATTAAAAACTACTTTAAAATGCAGAGAAATTTTTTACTTTTCTTTTTTGACTCACAAATATCTGGAAGAAAATGCTTATACCACCAAGAAGAATGTTAGGAAGTTGTTTGTTATCACCGACAAAAGAAAAAAAAAAACTATTTCTATTGGTCTTAAACAATGGCGAAGGCCATTTAGTAACATCCATCCGCCCCCACCTGCAAAGAATTTTTTTCTTCCTTCCTTGAAATTTCCCATGAGTTGAATGATTATAAATGTCAAAAATTTATTTCCTTTGAATAAACATTATAATCCCAGTAATAGTACTCATACAGCCATGTCGTGGGGGACAAAATAATTTCATTCACGCAATACATTTTCTTTAATCACTTTAATATAAAAGGCAGCAATGTCCCACATTTCACATAACATTAAAAAGAACAGTTTTAAAACACTCTAATAAGTATTAATAAAAATAAATTTATTGAAGAATAACAATGACCACAAAATTAGTACCACCAAATCATTACTGATGACTTTTGCGTTAACCATAATATCTGGATGGAAGGTGAAGAAAATATGGAACAGTTTATGGATACTTTAAAAACTACATTTTTACCCAAGCTTTCTCTTTCTGTTAAATCCTGTACACACTACTACTTCAGAGATGTTAAAACAGCCCTCTACCAATTATGTGGCATTGCACATCAATCCACCTGTTTACAAAATTAAAATAATAAGCAATGACTCAGTAAGTCCTTCTAGGTAAAAGATTTTGTTGAAAAAGAAAACATTAACAGAGAAATCAATGATGGTGACCAGAACAAGAAAATCAGTACAATCAAGAAAGAAATACAATTATTCAACAGCACGTGGTCTGTTTAAATCAATGCAACTCACTGGGTAAGTCAACAACATTGCAGAGAAGTGGCTAACATCATTCAGAATCCTGTTCTTAAATTCATGTGTAATAACTCTATTTCAATCGACCTGTAACGTAATAGCACTGAATCCACATTAACATGATAACATACATCTTATGTTAATATAAAAATCAAATCATTATTGGTACAGTTTTTCTCTAAAGTGCGCAATTTAAGAAAACTTCACCAGAGTGCACACTTTGGAAAGGTATGATCAATGTATACAGTATAGACAAAAACAGGCACCTCCATTGTCATTTTTTTTAATAATAAATAAAAGCACATTAAAAAGAAAAGAAGGTAGGCAGCACCTGAAGCCTTTGACATTGGTAACTAAATGCTGGTACCCAAAAGGTCTAGCCAGTTAAGTATTACTAAGAGCTGCAAAAAAGGAGCTGTTTTGACTGAACATTTTAATTCTAGTAGAGACAAGAGCCTGTCTGGGCTTATACGTCTGTCACCAGCGGGTGAGTAGGATGCCAGTCCTTCGAATGTCTATACTTTAGAAAGCAGACCTGACTCTGGCGCACTCGCCTTAATTAGATTCTGAATTTCCTTGAATTTGGGGTGATCTTTATCAGCCACTAGCTGCAGGAGAACAGCCTCGCTTGTGGTCACGATGATCCCGGTTCGAGCAAGACGCTGTAAAAGAAAAAACAAGACAAAGACATCAAGAAGCAAGCTTGAGAATGATCACTATTTTAAAACCGGAAATGTGTGCCTGGACGCAATAATTAGTGTCGTCTCCTAGAACACGGCCCTTGGCGAAACATCAAATGCAGGGATGGGCAAAGATTTCAAAGCCAGCCAGACCACAAACTCATTGTGATTATTCTCAGTAGTAGGAAAATGGACCAGAACCAAGTAAAAGGAAACAGGTGGCCAGTGGTATGACCTGTAGGTGCAGGGCCCGGAGGGTGATCAAGACCCGTGAGAGAGGAGAGCGAGGGAGCGTGTGAACTAACCCTGTCACTGAGCATTTGGGAGGATTCATTGCTGATAGCCCTGCTTCCTCTCAACTACTGGTTCACTCATTTAAATGACAACTGCTTTTGACTTACTCCTAAATTTATTAAATTCTTGTATTTTTATTTCTAGCATTGAAACAAAAGAGGTGCCTCTGTCCATATTTCCCCTGTGCAAATACATGGAATTATGAAACGTATGAGGTGATGATGTATAGTAATACTTAACGTCTGGCATTCCTGGCATTTGGTAGCCATTTATTTAAAAAGAAATGGGGTATGGCTAATACTTCAAAAGCTCTATTAGCTGTGCAATGGATATAATTATGCCTGTCTGGAATATTTCACTACTAATTTATTATCCAATTTCATATAACTAAGGTCTTTAATTGCATTAAAACTACTATAAGAGCCAAGCACAGTGGTGCACGCCTGTAATCCCAGTACTTGGGAGGCTGAGACAGAAGGATCACAGGTTCGAGGCCAGCCTCAGTAACTCAACACGACTCTAAGCAACTTGGTGACACCCTGTTTCAAAATAAAAGGGCTGGGGGTGTAGCTTGGAGGTAGAAAGCCCTTGGGTTCAATCCCCAGTACCAAAAAAAAAAAAAAAAAACCAAAAACAAAACTATTGTAAGAATCAAAATAAGAATACTTAGTTTCTTTTCTTGGCCCCCAAACATCCAACATATAGCTGTGAGGCCTTCCCATATGTCAGAGTTTGGATCTGGAAAACACTGGTGGGGAGAAGAGACAAGCCTCACAAGAGGGTTAAGAATGAGCCCCGAGGGTGATGACGTGACCTCTGCTGCCTCTATAACCTTTTTAACATTATTAAGCAAGAGTATAAAACTTAAGGTTGTGTAAAGTTTCCCTGACAGGTCAAAGCACGTCCTTGCCAAACTGCTTTGGCAGAATCATAACTAGGAAAGAAATCTCAAGAAAAAGAAGAGGAAGGAGAAGAAAGGAAAGAGAAGCAAAGGGAGGGAGGAGGCCAAAACAAAACAAAAAGGGGAGGGAGGAGAGAATCCACGACAGATTTATCCTCCAGATGTATTTGTTATCAGAGACCCAGGGGGAAAGTGGGAAAACACAATTCTAAGAAGCATCCAGGTAAGAGCCATGGAAGAGGAGGTGGTCAGGCAAATCGGAGACCCAAGTCAGTCTCTCCTCATAAAGGAGGAAGCATTGCACAGCCAGGATATCCCCGTGGAGTGTAAGCATGCCTTCCTGCAGATCGCTGTGCGTCGGCAGACCCAACCTTCCCACCGGCAGACTCCTCCTTCTCATCCCCAAGGACGCAGAAGGGACTATAAGCCATAACCTACTTAGAAAGCAAGCATGGATAGAGCAGCTGACCAGAACTCTCAAGAAACGAAAACACGGCAGGGAGTTATGCAGGCAGGGGGAAGGAGCAGGTGTGTTGGTGCTGTTAATGCCCTTTCTTAGGTCAGACAAATACCAGGGGTGAGTTTTTTAAGACAGAGAATATTCGAATATAAGACAAGTGCATCTGGTGTTGTGAAAACGGCACTGAATGCCCCTCCCTCGTTCAAGGCCAGCTCCCACCCTGCCCACGGCTCACTGCAGGCCACAGGGCTGCCAGTGATTCAGCCTGCCTCTGAGTCAGACCTTCCCCTGCCAACAAGGGTCAGTTCCCACTCAGCTTTTGATTCCAGGAAGACGAGAAGACTGTTCCCAGGGTTAAGGAAGAAATCTGCTGACCCAGGAAGAGGTCTGTCTACAAGGCGGAGCTTTTTCTAGTGCTCCCTTGACCAGAGCGTGCACTGTTCTACTCCAACGACTCTCAGTGACACTGAGAGGTCACAGGGGCAGGGGCAGGCTGGGACGCTCACATCACAGAAACACATTCGGGTAAGCTGATGCCTACACAACACTACCTAGACTGAGATGTGGCCAGCACAAATACATCAAGCCAAGAACCTGTGGGAAGGGCAGGCGAGCTGCAGCAAAACACACGGCTCTCAGATCCAGCCAGCAGACCTTTGCAGAGAGCCGTGCTGCCCAGGCCTCTGCACACAGCGAGCGGCAGCAGCCGATGGACACAGCTGGCTAGTTCCTGGCCACCACTGGTCTCAATCCCATGTTCTCCCCTGGGTAAAGAAGGGGCCATTAAAACTCTGGCTGCTTAATGCACAAGGGCACATGTGCGCTAGGCTGCCAAAGTTCTCTCCTTACACTGGTAAAACCAGTCCAACCAGGCCAAAGGAAAAGAAAGGTTTCTGTGACCCACAAACCTAAAAATGCAAGAGCACATTCATGAAAGAGGGGGAAAAAAGACTCAGGTCATTAAATTTCCCAGCAACACTAGAAACTACCCAGAAGTATAATGATATCCACAGTTGAGTGAGGGTTTTACCCTATTTTATTCTGCATTTACTGTACAATTAGTTGTTAGTTCAAAGAAACAATGCTTGACAGATGGTGACAGATGGCAGGTACTCAGACAAGATTTGGTTTATTTATTTAATTTATTTATTTCTTACAGCTCTGGGGATCAAACCCAGGGCCTCACACATGCTAGGCAAGCACCCTACCACTGAACTACATCCCAGTGTAGAAAACATTTACTGAACAAAGACTATGCCACAGACCCTGAAAGTTGCTAAGTACAAATCTTGTTAGTATAATAATCTTAGTAAGCGATATGAATAGTGTTAAAAATTATCTTTAGTAGTTATGACATTCTAAAGGAATAGAGAAAGGAAGCTAGCCACATTGCTATTATAACTTTTATAGTTATAGAAAAAGATGGAAAACAATATTTCTCCCCCAAAGTTAGGGCAAACTATGTCATCTCCATATCAAAAATAAGACTAAGAAGAAAAAATCTACAATCTGGCAAGTGTCTCCCCATCACCAGGGACCTGATCTATGATTCTTTTTTCCCCTTTCAACTTCTATACTTTAACCCCAGACAGGCTCTTCCCTGTCCACCCCACACAGTAAGTTCTTTATTTCCTTTCTTATAACTTCTCAGGACAAGTCCCTTCAGCATCTTAGAGTTTATACATTTCTGGTAAGACTAACCTTATGAAGACAACAACAAATAAGCAACAACAATAAGACAACAACAACAACAACACAAAAGCAGCAACTAGCATGCGTGCACACTATGTCAGGTGCTCTGTTAACTGTTACGGACGCATTACCTTATTGCATTCTCATAATAACCCTATGATGTAGATAATATTAGTATTTCCACTTCGCCAAGAAGACATCTGCAGCATAGAGGTTACATAACTTGTTTAAGACCACAAACTTAGGAAACAACACCCCTGCATTCAAACCCCATTACTGCCCTCCTATCTGAATTCCTCATCACTCGGCACAGATGGCCTGTCAAAGAAGGAGGTTTAGAAGGTAATTAGTAGACTATGTTTTTAATCATACTCTTATGGGCAAATCAGTTTGCCAATAGCCAAAATTTTCTGTGTTAAATTCCATAATAAAGACATATCTAGGAAACACAAATGTAGGAGAAAAGTCCCTGAAAATTCTTTGGAGGCAAGGAAGGTTTGGTTTGGTTTATATGTCTTAGTTTTTTACTTCTGTGGAAATAGTTCAAGGTTTGGGCTTCGGCATGAAAATAAAGGTTATCCACACATGAAAAGAGCTGTTGGCCAAGGTGGGGAGGAACTGCTGGTGCAAGTGTCTAAACTCAGGTTACTAAGGAAACCTGAAAGTGGAAGCTGATTGGCTCATGACTGGAAGAAAGGCATACAGATCTTTGCTGTGATGACAAGAAGCAACAGTTAGAAACTACCAGCAAATCTAATAGTCCCGGTGGACTTGAAAACAGTTGAACAAAACAAAACTATTTCCTCTTGTAATCTTGATATGGGATCACAGTGCTTCAGGAATAACAGGGAAGGGATGGCCAACCAGGTCTTAAAACAAGTTCTGTTGCTAGCTACGGCCTGTCTCTGTGTCAGCCCTCCTCACGGCCTTGCCTCTTCTCCTTCCTTTCTTTGGTCTCATCTTTTCCTTTCATTTGTTGCACCTTACCAATGGAGACAGTAAGCTACAGAGAGGATTTAGCAATCCTACAGAGAAAGCAGTTCACAGAACAGCTTGTGCGTTGAAGACTGAAGAATACCCTCCCCCCCAAAATACCCTGTATTTCCTATTCCCAATACAACTAAACAGTTAACAACCCAGCAATTAAACCCACATGCTATATTACTCTAAAATTATTATAGAATTAGAGTTAAATAGGAGAGAGAGTGATCCACACATACACACACTGTGGAGTGTGAGTTTCCCAAGATTATATGGTTGTTTCTTTTTGTGTGCGTGGTATTAGAGATTGAATCCAGGGGCATTCTACCTCCAAGCTACACACCCGTCCCTTTTTATTTTTTGTTTGGTAACAGGGTCTCAGTAGTTTGCTGAGAGTCTTGCTATGTGTTGAAGTTGTCCTTGACTCTGCCATCCTCCTGTCTCAGCCTCCCAAATACTGGGATCACAGGCATGCACCACCACGCCTGGCTATGTGGTAGTTTCAATAGTCTTGGAATAAAAAATGCTTAAGTTAAGTCCACTATTGAGTGATGTTCAAAGTCTCTTACTCCCCGACTCAATGGTACACTGTGACTCTTATGCCAGAGAGCCAGGAAACACTGTATGTGAGCGGTGACAGTCATTGACACACCTCCTGATCCCAGAAATTCAAGTCTGGGGAAACGTAATAGAAGGCTGAACCAGGCTTAGGCCCATTCTGCACTAGTTTTGGGCTGTTTCTGTTGGGAGCCATCTTAGCCTATGCAATGAGGTCACCATTTCTGACCAGCTTAACCATGTACACAGTACACGCTAAGTGGAAATTGTCCACACGCAGACACGCTTCCTTGGACCGGATGGGACCAAAAGGTGGAATTTGATGACCTCCTATTCTCCCTGAAATGTTCACCTTGCCACTCCCTAGACTTAGCTTGTGACTGCCACACCCCAAACCTAGCTCCTGACTACCTTTTCCTAAAACTTAGCCTGTAACCCTAAACTTAACTCGTGACCTCCTTGCCATTTGCTTTGTTTAAACCCTTAATAAAAAAGGACGCTGGCTGCAGGAGGTTAGGAGAATTGTCAACTATCTCCTCCCGGACTCCCCAAATATTAAATATAATTCTTTCCAAATTATTCTATCTGACTTTGTGTCATTTTTGTGTGAGAAGACTATCGTCATGAAGTTGCCTGGAGCAGCGACCTTCCATGGCAGGAACCATGGCATAATTTTCAGGGAGCTGCCTGAAGCAGCAACCTTTCGTGGCGGAACTATGGAGCAAGCAGCGTCCGCTAGAGCCCGCGATGTGTTTCTACTTTGTAAATTTCTAAACAGTTCTAAACAGGCTTCTTGAAGATGTCTTAGTCCATGGAGAACACTAAAGCAAAGTTACAACGAAACAGGGAAAGGACCTTTGGGCATCACTAGAGATCTAACTCTAAGGAGGAAACAAAATATAAAATAGGGTATGCATTAAGACCTTAAAAGTAGTCAGTCAGTGCATAATAGTGTCTCCAAAAATGAATGAGATTGATAGTGTCAGACCAAGCTTAAATTTACGAGGTAGATTTTTCATTACTGATAAATATTCGATACTCCCAATTTATTTGGAAAAGTTGATAAATGACGTATTTTCGAGCAGGACAATTACCTCAAGGGCAAACATCCTGTCCATCATACTTCTTGAGGATGTGGCGTCAGCAACAATATGAACCTCAATGCCCCGGCCGACGAGCTCCAGAGCTGTTTGTTGGATGCATACGTGAGTCTTGTAAGAAAGTAAAAAATCACATGTAAGAACATGGTAAACCAAAACTACTTTATATAGCGAGGCGTAGTGGCGCACACCTATAATCCTAGAGATTATATATAATCTCGAGAGGCTGAGACAGGAGGATCACAGGTTCGCGGACAGCCTCAGCAATTGAGGGAGGCTCTCTGCAAATCAGTGAGACCCTGTTTCAAAATAAAAATAAACTAGGGCTAGGGGTGTAGCTCAGGGGTAGAATGTCCCTGGATTCAATCCCCAGTACCAAAAAACAAAACAAAAACCTGTTTTATAAATGTATAACAGCATGATAAAGCCGAGAGACCACTACAAACCTAATGACCTGGTTCTACACCTAGTTTTGCTTCTAACTAGCTATGTGAGCTTGAGCATAAATCAGCACCTCCGGCTTTAGTTTATCCATCTGCAAAATCAAGAGTTGAATTACATGAATGTCTCTCACACTAGGAACCTTGATCATATTCTTAGAGTTCTGTTAGAATGTTTTAAGGATTTTCATTGGCATCCTCTGAATCACCTTCATAGAGCTGACTACTACCAGTCAGATTTGGTGCCACCTGCAAATGGATTCATTTCTGCATGCCTACCGAATGCCCAACACAAAGAATGGGCCTGTGATACAGCAGAACCAGAAAACAGTGGGAAAACTGAGTCATTACAAGGCACCCAATAGTGAAGGCAGGCCACACTAAAATTAATTACATAACACAGGAGAAAAGATCATAATCAAAAACATGGTACACTAAAAAGTACCGGACACACGTACAACAACGTGATGAAGTACAAAGAGTACTGAGATTCACATCTAGTTCTACATCTTGATTTGCTTCCAATTAGCTAGGTGATCTTGAGGATAAATAGCATCTCTGGCTTGTGTTTAGCTACCTGCAAAACCAGGAATCGATGGATACTAAATGCACATCACCAGCAACTGCATTATATAGACACCATGTTTGTAAATACTAACTTGTATTAATTCATTAGCAGAGAATATAGCGTAAAAACACACACCAACAATAACTGAATCATACAACGAGTGAAAGTAGAGCTCAGTAATGCCACAATGTCGACTTTATCTTCACATGAGAAGAGCACTTTGGAGAATTATCAGCTGACACCTCATTAAAATTAGCAACAGAGGACAGCTCAAAGATAGTTTTGATTAAGCGTGAGGTCCAATTACGATGAACAAGAAAAACAAAGGTGAAAAGCCAGCAATAGAACTTGGCATTCCCATGTACTGTCATTACTGAACCAAAAACATCAGAAGTATCTAATATGCAGCTAAAAGCATAAAGATTACATCGTTCTATTATTAAAACCTACTACTATAAAACCCACTATCAAAATATCATAACTATATTAAATTGCTATTTTGATTTCATTGTTTTAATAGTTTTGTTCATAATTTTCTAAATTTTAGTATAACAGTTGTTTACAAGCTAGGAATAAATTAGTTGTATCAGCATTATGAATCCATGGATACTATTTTCCTTTAAAAGAATATGCCATGATTCAAATTTGAAAGACAACAAATTACATTACCTCTATGGTTTTTCTAGCACAAAAAATATGACCAAAGTGAAATCCTACAACACATAAATAAAAATAATGCCTTTGGTGGAAGTTTGTTACAAAAATAGTAGTTAAAAGTACGACCGAAGGATCTGTCAGCCTGGAGTCAAATCCAGCCCCATCCCTTACTAGCTGTCTGACCTTGGACAAGATATACAGTTTCCTTATCTGCACTATGGCGACATTAAGAGTGCTTAACTCATGGGGTTGTTAGAGGGCTTAATGAGTTAATAGCTATAAAATGTTTAGCTCAGTGCCCTGCAAATAATGAATACTTAATAAATGGTGGCCATTTTCCATCATTGTTACCACCTACAGGGTATTTTACATATAAAACTGCATTCTGAAAATACCAAGTTTTCCAGAAATGATACTCTGCATGAAATAGAATAATAGATACTTACTTCTACGCCAAATAATACCACACTCCTGACTCCAGGGATCTCTGCTAATGCTGCTTCAACTTCTGGTAATACCATTGAAAACTTGGTCTTTGGCAGCACTAGCTTTACCCCTGTTAAATCGATTTCTTGAACAGTGCTTCCAAGACCTTTAGGGTACTGTTCTGTTACAATAACTGGAATTCCTAAAATCCGGGCCCCTTGCAACTGAAAAAATAATCAAACACAAAAACAATCAGCAATATACATATGAGTGTACATATGAAAGTATATCATGCTTCAGGAAATTGGGATAAATAAATAATCATGCATACCAGTCTTTGTCCCACACTAATGATATCCCCAAAATATTTGATGGCTGGTCTGAACCTTTCCTGCATATCACAGCAGAAAAACACAGTGCTTGAAGGTGTAAGATTTCCCAGAGTAGTGAGCTGAGGAAAAAAGAAAAAAGGATGATTTAGCACTTATTTTATACTGACATTTACTTCCAGTGGATGTCAATAAAGGAAGAAAAATATTTCTATTGTTTGATCCAATAAGTCAAATTCTACAAACTATTATCTAAAAGAAAATATCTGAAATATAGGGGAAAAATTACCCACAAGGATGTTCTCTGAATTGCATTTAATATTGAAAATCAGAAATAAATCAAGGGCCAATAATACAGAAATAATTTAACAAACTTTAATATGTTTACGTAACAAAATAGTTTTACCCAATATTGTTCCAAAGAATTTGTTCCATCTAAGGAGATGTTCACTGTATCATGTTAATTTTAAAAAGAACACAGTTCAACAGTACTTCAATAATGTAAAAATATGAATAAAACAAATATATAAAAATATTAACAATGGTTAAATAAGTAAGGTATTTGTAATTTTTTTCTTACACTTTATTTTCTGAATGTTTTTAAACACATTTGTTGAATGTTTTTAAAAAATATATTACTTTTATAATCAGAAAAAATTACAATAGTAACAAATTTAAATTTGATGGTGTAACTTACAAATACAAAAAGTAAAATTTAAAATAAGCTGTGTAAGCCGGGCGTGGTGGCGCACACTTGTAATCCCAGTACTTTGGGAGACGGAGACCAGAGGATCCGGGTTCGGCCAGCCTCAGCTCTCTGTCTCTGTCTCTGTCTCTACCTAGTGAGGCCCTCCGTAAATTCGTGAGACCCGGTTTCAAAATAAAGTATAAAAAATAGGGCCGGGGGTGTAGCGCGGAGGTAGAATGCCCCTGGGTTCAATCCCCGGTACCGCAAAGA
>PVJS01047058.1:0-15593 GCA_004027185.1 Glis glis
TGGGGCCTAGCACCGGGAGGCGGGCTGGGGGGACCGGCATGGTGGGGCCTAGCACCGGGGAGGCGGGCTGGGGGGACCGGCATGGTGGGGCCTAGCACCGGGGAGGCGGGCTGGGGGGACCGGCATGGTGGGGCCTAGCACCGGGGAGGCGGGCTGGGGGGGACCGGCATGGTGGGGCCTAGCACCGGGAGGCGGGCTGGGGGCGGGGCTGCAGGTGGGCGGGGCGGGCGCAAACCTTTGCCACTGTCGGAGGTGGCGTCCTTGGCTTTCCGGTTCTGGCTGGGAGACTTGTCGTTTTCCTGCAGGGGAGGAGGGAAAGCGGGAGGATGCGGCGCCCCCGGGAGGGCACCGGGCCTCCCCTCCCGCCCCGCCTTGCCCTCGGTGCCCCTCACATTGATCCTGTGGAAGTTCACGCTCCAGTTGGCCCCGGCTCGGGAGGGAATGAAGCGGTCGCCATGCTTGCTGGGGGAGGACACCGGGGAGCTGGCGGGCGTCAGGGTGCGCCGCATCTCCGCGACCTGGAAGAGGCAGGGAGGGGCGTGATTCAGCCCAGGGCCCCAGAGCCCGGCCAGCGGGACAGGGCTCCATCTTGCAAACCTAGGGTAGGAAACTCATACGCAAACCTCTGGCAACGCGGGCTTGCGGGCTGCTCGGCCCCAGCCCTGTGAGGCGGGCAGAGGGGCCGGGAGGGGACAGCCAGGGCCCAGGAGCAGGGGCACAGTGATGTGACTTCACCTCTCTACAGTCATGACAGACAACAGCGCTGCTCAGAACCACCCGGAGCCTGTGGCCCCTCCACCCCATTGCCTCAACATTAAAACGTGTGCAGAATCATGAGCCCCGCAAAACTGGAAAGGCTGGAAGACAGGTCCAGCATGTCCATCGAGGACACTGGTCACTTCAGGAAGGCCGTCTTCTACAGGAGGTCGCTAAGGGCTGCCCTGGGTCCCCAGGAGGACACACGCAGGTCTGAGCCCTGCTGCGTGGGAACAGCCCGTCAACAGCAGGGCCAGCGCCCGCCCCACGCCTGCAGGTGACAGCCACTGGGGCTTCCCGAGGCGCCGGCAGACCGAGTGGAGCACACGCAGGCGGGCCTGTGGCGCGGGCAGAGCCCAGCGCTGGTCCTGGCTGCGTGCGGGAGCCGCCCACCCCTCACGGGCCTGGGGGAAGATGCGGGAGCCTAGTAGAGGGTGTCGCCTGTGAGCCCGGCGCAGAGCCAGCCAGTGGGGCGAGGGCCTGTCCAGAGCCCACGACAAAGAAACCGAGTCAGGGAGGACAGGAAAGAACAAACGGCCCCGGATTCCACGCCCTGGGCAGAGGAGGTGGGGACAGGTCCCTGAAGGCCCCTGGTGCCACCAGCACGCTGCCTGTGCGGGCGGGGAGCCGGGCCTGGCCCCGGCTCTGTGGCCCTGGGGACGCCACTCCGCCTTGACGGCCCTCCAGCCTGCGAGACGGAGTGGCCGCATGGACCCGCCAGGCCCAGGGCTCCAGCAGCAGGGGCGCGTGAGAGACTGAGGGGCTCGTGAGAGACTGAGGGGCTCGCGCCTCGGTCCCCGCCCTGCCCCCCGGGTCCGTGGCTCCCCTGCGGCCACCGCGGGCGGGGAGGACACTCACACAGGGCATCGTGTTCTCGTTCTGGATGACGATCTGCCGCAGCAGCCGCCGCTCGTAGTCCTGGTCCATGGCGGGGCGGGGCGAGGCGGGGCCCGCCAGCGAGGCTGGCCTGCGAGGGAAGAGCAGAGCGGTCAGCGTGGCCTGCGGGGTCCCGCCGGGCGACCTCAGGCTCCCTACGGCGGACCGGAACCAGGGCATCGGTTCCCCTTCCGCTGCTCTGCAGGGCCCGCACCACTGGACGCAGGGTGCACCCAGCCAGTCGGCGCCCGTGCTCCCTGCCTGCCTGGCCTCTGCCCCCTGCCCTGGAGACCCCCGGGACGCGTCGCCCCATGCATGGCAGCCTCCCTGCTCTGCCACACGGCAGGACCCGTCCTCGCCCTGCGCGCGCGTGTGTGAGTGTGTGTGGGTGTCAATGAGCTTCACTGGGCTCCATGGGGTCTGCTGAGTGGACAGGCATGTGGGGCCCAGGGCCCGGCCGTGGCTCAGGACACCAACCTCTGGTACAATGGCACGCTCACACCTGGGGAGCCCACCCCGTCCCACGAGGCCCAAGGATGCGCACTGGCAGGCGCACTGGAGAGGAACATTCTAGAGAGTGAAACGCGGACAGACAGGCATGGAGGTAGGAAGGGTTGTGGCCAAGTCTGGGCAGAGCTGAGGCCGGGTGACAGGGTGCACAGGACAAACCCAGAGCCCCTGCTTTTGCAAATGAAGTGTCACTGGCACACAGCCACCGCGGCCGACACGCTGTCCACAGCGGAGACATGGGAGAGGCGTCGGGTCACAGACGACAGCCAGGAACACCCTGCGTCCGGCCAGAGGGGCCAGCACAGGCGCAGCCTCTGGCCCGTCGTCGCGCTCGCTCGGGCCCCTCTGCGCCGTCCCTCACCTGGCTGCCCAGGGTTGGTGGCAGAGTACAGAGAAAGTAAAAAAGCAAAGGCTGGCCCTAAAAAAGTTCCACTCAAGTACAAAAAGCACAAATTCCTTCACGTAGCACCGCGGTAAAGTCAACACGTGCCTTTTTTTTGTGGACTGGGGATGGAACCCGGGGCATTCTATCTCTGAGCTACACCCCAACCCTATTTTCTATTTTCATTTTGAAACAGTCTCTCACTAGGTTGCTGAGAGTCTCGCTACTTGCTGAGGCTGTCTTCAAACCTGCAATCCTCCTGGCTCAGCCTTCCAAGTACTGGAATTAAGGCGTGTGCCACCACACCCGGTTTTTATTTTTTATTTTGAAACATGGTCTTGATAAGTTGCTGAGGGTCTTGCTAAATTGCTGAGGTTGGCCTCAAACCTGTGATTCTCCTGTCTCAGCCTCCCAGGTACTGGAATTACAGGCGTGGGCCACCAGACCTGGCTGTTCTGTCCACATTCAGCCCTAGCTCTCCATCCTCTCCAGCCCCTGGTAACCTCTCTGGCATTATTTCCTCAGTTAAATGCAAAGTTACCACGTGGCCCAGCAATTCCACTCCTAGATAAGCACAAGAGAGAGGGAAGACACAGGTCCACACAGAAACACACACATCTGCGCACAGCAGCACGAGCCTCAGCAGCCAATGGGGGAGCAGCCTGTGTCCATGGAGGGACGAATGGCTGGAATATTACTCAGCCTTGAAGAGGACATTCTGACACCTCCTACAACGTGAATGGGCCTTGAGGAGGTGACACTCAGTGAAACACCGAAGCCGCACACCGCAGCATTCTGCGTCCAGGAGGCCCCTGGAGCCCTCAGATCTGGAGGGCCAGGAGGTGGGGTACAGAGAACGCCTGGCTTTCCCCCCCTGTGGTACTGGGGGTTGATCCCAGGGCATTCTACCTCCGAGCTCCTCTAGGCGACACTCCCAGATCTTTTTATTTTTTGGTTTGAAACAGGGTCTCACTGAGTTGCTGAGGCTGGTTTCAAACCTGTGATCCTCCTGTCTCAGCCTCCCAAATACTGGGATTACAGGTGTGCGCCACCGCGCCCGGCTGACACATGACTTTTTAAGTCCCCAGAGGAATGCACCAGCTGGGCACCACCAGGGAGCGTGCAGCCCCCCCCCCCCCCGTCCACCGTGAGGCTCCCAGGCCGCTGGGTTTTGCTCCCACCCGCACACCCCAGCGGCCTCACACCCCTGCCGAGCTCTGGGCCCGCAGCGGTCGGTGTGGGCCGCTAACCCGCCCACGCTGGGCTCCTCTGCAGTTCCAGTGGCGGGCAGAGTGATGGGTGTGACCTGTAGGACACCAACACACAGCCAGCGGCCCCCATTTGAGTCCCCTCTGTGCGGCCTTGTACACTGAGTGCCACCCTCCTGCAGACGAGGACAGCGAGACCAAGCCCGGGCACAAGGCCTGCCAGAGGCCGCCCGCTCAGCCTGGAGGAGCCGGGTGCCCTGTGGCCCTCATGTCCTGGGCCCGGCCCCGCCGTCTGAGTCTCGGCCTCTGGCGCCTTCCCCCAGCGTGCTCCTCCTGGTTCAATGACACGCGGGGGTTCCCGTCCTCTGGGGACAGAGAGCAGCCTCAGCAAGGAGCGGCGCTCACCCCCCTGCCCTCCACGCCAAGAGGCCCGCCTCTCGTCACCCACAGCCCCGGCGGCTCCCATGGGCCCCTCACGCCAGCCACACCCTGGACGTGGACCCTGGCAGAGACTTCTGACCCGGGTCACAGGCCTGATCTCGGCCACCTAGGACCACAGCGCGGGGCCATGCTGCGCCTGCTGAGCGTGAGGGCGCCTCGCGGGGAGCGAGCAGCGCTCTGCGCCGTGTCCCTGGTGCCCGAGCCCTCCGGCCGGCTGTCCCCGGGCGTCCGCTGGCTGAGGCGAGCAGGCGCTGGCCGTGCTCTTCGCAGAGCCTCAGAGGACGGAGTGCTCCCCGCTGGCTACGGGAGGGGGGGGATTCTCAGGCACACCGGGAGTCCACGCGGACGCACAGGGACTCGGAGGCGTGGACACCAGGGAGCAGAGGCCGCCGTCAAGAGAAGCACGGGGCACAGGGCGGGGGTCTCCAGAGACAACACCAGGTCCAGGCTGCACACGCGGGCGCCGGGCCACGGCTGTGGCCCGAGACACCTGTTTCTTAGGCAGCGGGGCTCAGACAACAGCTTGGCCACCTTCGCACGCTGGAAGGAGGTGGTGTTCAAGGGACACTGGTGCCCCATGTGCTGAGCAAGGGCCGCCAGGCACACAGGGCAGCAGGGAGGCCAGTCCTCCGCTGCCTCCACAGTCCAGGAAGAAGAACAGTGCGGCCGGGGCCGGCACCTCCCAGGTGCCCGGGCTGCGTGTGTCACGGGACGCAGCAGGAGCCGGTGCGTATGGAGGGGCTACGTGGAGAACTCTGAGATGGAGACTCATCCTGGATCCCCCAGGTGGCCCAACCACAGGGTCCCCATAAGAGGGAGGCAGGAGGAAGCCACCAGGGGCTGAGGGCTGCGGGCGCCTCCAAGAGCTGGAAGAGGCGGAACTGGGACTCTCCCTGCAGCCTCGGGGAGGGACTGCACCCAGTGAGGAGGATTCTGCACCCGTGGAGCTTGGCGGAAGCCGCAGGGGCTCCCCCGGGGGGCAGTGCAAGGAGGGCTCCCCCGGGGGCAGTGCACGAAGACCTTCCTTCCCTGTGTAGTGCGTGCAGCTGGTAAGAACCATGCAACCAGGTGAAGAGTCCTGCACACCCATCATCCCAGTACTTGGGAGGCTGAGACAGTAGGATCGCAGGTTCGCGGCCAGTCTCAGCAACTGAGTGAGGCCCTCTGCAACTTAGTGAGACCCTGTTTCAAAATAAAGAATAAATAGGGCTGGGGGTGTAGCTTGGAGGTAGAACACCCCTGAGTTCAATCCCCAGTATAAAAAAATGAAAATAAAAAAGGCCAGGAGTGGTGGTGCACTCCTGGAATCCCAGTATTTGGGAGGCTGAGACAAGAGGCTCGCAGGTTCAAGGGCAGCCTCAGCAAATTAGTGAGACCCTGCTTCAAAGTGAAAAGGGTCAGGGGTGTAGCTCGGAAGTAGAATGCCCCTGGAGTCAAGCCCCAGTACCAGAAAACCCAAAAGGACCCAGGGGTTGGGTGCGGCTCAGTGGTTGGCGTAGGCCCAGTGCGAGCGAGGGCCTGGGTTCTGTCTCAGCACCAAAACCCACAGAACCAGGAAACCCATTTGCTGCCATTGGCGAGGACACCAGGCTGCCAGGGGGTGTGAAGAGCCCTTCCGGGAAGGACACTCGCCCCCATGTGACGGCACCCTCCCTGCCGGCTGGGTGGGCGGGCGGCACTCCTGCTGCCCCGGGGAGACGGGTGCTGCTGGCAGAAGCCCGGCCACTGCTCGGCAGGAGGGCGACTTGGCACGCTCTCTCACGCGCTGTCTCCTTCTAAGAACTTATCCATAGGAACTTTAGGCGCGTGTATACAAAGAGACGTCACTGCTGATGGCTCGTCTGAGCAGTGGCCAGGCCGCCAGACACTGTGGGGCAGGGGCAGGGGCAGGCCCCCGGAGCCCTCAGGGGACTGTCACCCTGTAGCCACCGAGGGCGGAGGGGGCTGGGGAGGGAGAGAGCTGTCCTAACCGGCTCCTCTTTTTACATCTGGAGTTCCACGAACCCGCTGTGTTCAAACGCAAACCATGGCGGAGCCGGGGCGGGCGGCGCTGGCCAAGTGTCACGATGTCACTGCTGCCACCGAGCGACCTGGACGGCGGGACTGAGGGAGGCAGCGTGAACGGCCCCAGGGGCCCCTGCCCGCTCTGCCTGCGCGGCCGGCACCGCACCCAGGGTCCTGGGTCTGGCGGGCTGGGCTGGGACCCTGGGCTGCCGGGCCTCTGCCCATCCCCTGGCTGGCCAGTGTCATCACGCATGTGGCCCACCTGTGCCTCTTCTCACCCGAGGGCCCCAGAATGAAGACCAGGAGGCCCCTGCTCTGCCGCTGTCACCCACAAGCCCGCGACCTGTGGGCTTCCACCTGCTCCTCTGGGATAGGTGTGACCCGTCACCCAAGGGACAGCGGGTGGCCTCTACTCGCCCCAGGCTGTCCAGCAGGTCCCTCCTATGCACACATGGCGACGCACAGGGCCCTGGCCTCCGGAGGCCTCCCTGTCCGCCCCCGCCCATGGGAGCCAGGGCTCCGCTGCTGTCCCTGCCCGGCTGCTACTCACCCAGTGTTCAGCAAAGGCGGCCCCATCCGTGTGACCCAAGAGTGGCCACCCTGGCCACTCTGACCCCAGAGGGCGCCGGGCCACATCCGGGAGGGCTGCGGTGCTCAGTCTGCAGTGGGTGGGGCCAGGGTGCTGCTCAGCCCCCTGCAGCACCCAGGGCACCCCCAGAGAGCGAGGCGGCAATGCTGCAGCGCCGAGGGCGGGACCTGCTCTGGGGCAACGGGAGACTGGGCAGGGCGCCCGCGGGCAGCCCTGTGCCCAACCCCGCAGCCCTCCTTCCAGCCAAAGCCAACTGGGGTCCAGAGACAGCTCCGCCGGTTCTCACACTTGGCCCTGGGCGGGGCAGGAGCCTGACCCCCTTCACGAGTGCGGGAGGAGCTGCACGGGAGGAGCCGCACAGGAGGCTGCTGGCACAGGACGGCGACAGGCTTGGCCAAGGGGGCTTCCCGAGCGGGGCCTGTCCTCTCTGTGGGCAGCACGGGGACCAGGATCCCACAGGGCTCAGCACCGGGAACACAGCCCGCTGGTCCCAAGGGCCCTCAGCCAAATTCCAACTCCTTCAATGTCCTGCTTATCTTGAAAAACTGGTCCCTACTGTTTTCATATTTTAGGGCTCTCCCAGGGTTTAACCAGTGACTGATACACCCCAGGAGGGGCCTTCCGTGACTCACGCTCGGAGGCTGTCGGCCTGCACCAGGCCTCGGCACTGTGCGCGGGTGGGCCTTCTCCGGGGTGGGCATCCCGGGCACCGCAGCATGCTGAGCAGTCCCTGGCCTCCCCGCTCCAGGCCAGGAGCTCCCCCAGTCAGGACGATCATGAACGATCTCAGACACGGCCCAGTGTCCCCTGGGGGGCAGAGTCACCCCTGGGCGGATGTCTCCAGCCTCCAAGGGCCGTAGCTGCGCTAGCCACAGCCAGTCCCTACAGAGCGGCACTCACTAGCCAGGGAACGCGGGGCGGGTGAAGCCTCCAGCCGCAGCCCTGGGCACATCCGTGCTGCCCCCTCCGTGAGCCCCGGCCCCACCTCGGCCTGACAGACCAAAGCCCTCCGTGAGCTTTCCTGACTGTCCTCACGACAGTCCCCAGGTAGACCTGGTCCTAGCTTGGGACAGGGATGAGGAGAGCAGCCTGAGCCCAAGGTCAACAGGTGACAGCGAGGGCTGGTGGCCCCGACAAGCCACGGCAGGGGAGTTTCCCAGGGGTCCCCCGCGATCTCTGCGGTCTGGGTCCCACCAGGCCTGTGCAATGAAGGATTGAAGTGACCAGCGTCTGAGGGCAGAATCTTGGGGTTAGGGTGCTCCGCAGGGTGCCCAGGGTGGTCCAGCACCCAGCGCAGCGCTCCCATCAGCCCAGGCCAGCTGCTTCCCTCAGGGCCCTTCCTCTGGGAATGGTGGGAGGTCACACTGGGCAGCTAGGGCCTGGGTACCCCACCCTGAGCAGTCCTACTGTGAGAAAGGGCTGAAGGAACGGGGAGTCGCCCAACTTCCCGTGCGTACAGGATTGGGGTCCTGTAAGAGACGCCTTGCCCCGCTACTCTGCCCCCTGGCCCCCAGAGCCCGCCGCAGCCCTGCAAGCACAGTCCCGCTGCCGTCCCATCCACACGCAGCCCGCCATGCCGCCCAGGACGAGAGCTGGAGAGCCCCAGCCCACCTAGCACCCTCCCCTGCCACCCTCCCTCAGTGAGTCACGCGCCTGGTGACGTCTGGGTGCAGCAAGGTGCGCGCCCTGGTGACGTCTGGGTGCAGCAGGGTGCGTGGGAAGAGCCTGGCTGCGGAGGGCCAGCCCCAGCCTCAGCCCTTACTAGCCACATGGCCGTGGGCAGCCCGCCTCTGGGAACCTCGGTGTCTCTCCCCGTGGCTATGCACAGGCACAGGTCTGTGACGCAGGAACAGAACCTGACTCAAAGGAGGTGAGGAAGTGAGAGGCCACGGGTCCCACCGACTCCGCGACAGACACCGGCAGGTCCCCAGACGGCCACGCCTGTCCTCCACTGCGCAGGGCGTGAGGCCACATGGTGGGGGGGTACCCTGGAGGCCACGCCGCCATCCCAGACCTCGCCCACGGTCTCCTGGGGACGGATCACCCAGGTGGAGAGGCCTGGTTTAGGGGACACTCACGGGGAAAAGGTGCTTCCCTGGGGCCGGAGACCAGCGCCAACCTCTGCTGCCGCCAGGAGACGCAGACAGACGCCTTCTGCCAACCGCCCTCCCCTCAAGCAGCGGCCACCCTGCCTGGTGGGGACAAGACCCTTGCTGAGGGGCCGACAGTGGTTCCCAGACCAAACCTGCCTGGAGAGGGGATGGTTCAACAGAGGACCAGGTGCGGAAGGCGGGTGGGGGTCAGGGCTGGGTGCATGCGTGGCCTTGGTCCCACCCAGCACTGCAAGAGAAAACAAAAGGCACAAAGGCACCGGGACCTGGAGTGACTGGCGCCCCAGAACCAGCAGTGGCGGGGGCGGGGTGGGGGCTAATGGAACTCAAGAGAAGAGGGAAGCGGGCGCAGCGGCGCATGCCTGGCACCCCAGCGGCTCGGGAGGCAGGAGGATCGCAGGT
Source organism: Glis glis (assembly GCA_004027185.1). Lineage (NCBI taxonomy): Eukaryota > Metazoa > Chordata > Mammalia > Rodentia > Gliridae > Glis > Glis glis. The sequence goes on from PVJS01047058.1 coordinate 9,280, forward strand.
TCCAGGCCAGCCTGTGCGACTTGGCGAGACCCTGTCTCGAGATAATAAGGGCTGGGGTGTGGCTCGGTGGTAGAACACCCCCGGGTTCAATCCCAGTTCGGGGGGGCGGTGGCGTGTGTGTGAGGAAAGGTCAGAAGGACAGGTGTCCTGAGCTGGCCCGGGTGGGGAGCACACGCACGGGTGGGGAGCACACGCACGGTGCGTCATGCACAGTGCGTCAGAGAGGAATTTGCTGTGGTGTGAAGAGGCCGGGAGGGGAAGGGGGCTCGCCCATCCAGGTCCCAGCACAGGGTAGGGCTGGGAGGGGAGAGGTCCGTGTAAGGGGTGCTGGGTGAAGGACAGACAAGATGGGGAAGATGGGAAGGCTCTGGGGGAGGGGCAGGTTGAGGGAAGCGGCCTCCCAGGGACACCCCGGGGAGATGACTGACCAACCGGCTGCTGGCCACAGTTCAAAAGCGAGCTCCGGCCATCGGCAGAGGAGCGGGCGCCAGAGTTAAAGTCCCAGAGCAGCAAGAAGGGCCACCACACAGAAGCCTGCGCCCGGCCACCCACGGGCGGTCACACAGCTGTGCCCGCAACAGGCAGAGCGAAAAGAGCACGCGCGTCCATCCAGGGAAGAGAGGTGCCAACGCAGTCCAGTCACACGCTGGAATTTCACTCAGCCGCGAGAAGGAGCGAGGCTCTGGCCCACACCGCCACGTGGAGGAACCCTGAGGACAGGGTGCTCAGTGACAGAACCAGACACACGCGGCCACACAGTGTGATTCCACAGGACAGGCGGAGGCAGACAGGAGTGACTGTGAATAGCTAAAAACCTCAACTGTACACTTTTTTCCTTCTTTTTTTTTTGGGTGGAATTGGGGATTGAGGCCAGGGGTGCTCTACCTCTATACCCCCAGTCCTATTTCATTTTTATTTTGAAACAGGGTCTTCTTAAGTTGCTGATGGTTTTACTAAGTTGCTGAGGCTGGCTTCGAACTTGAGATCCTCCTGTCTCAACCTCCCAAGTAGTGGGATGACAAGCGTGGGCCACCATGCCCAGTTTGAACTGCACATTTTTTTTTGTACTACCGGGGATTGAACCCAGGGGCATTCTACCTCCAGGCTACACCCCCAGCCCTATTTTTTATTTATTTTGAAACAGGGTCTCCCTAAGTTGCGGAGGCCTCATTAAGTAGCTGAGGCTGGCCACGAACCTGTGATCTTCCTGTCTCAGCCTCCTAAGTAGTGGGATGACAAGCGTGCGTCGCCGTGCCCGGCTTGAACTGTACATCTTTAATGTGAACTGTGCAGCGTAAAAATTGTAGCCGCAAAATCTGTTACCATCAAAAATATAAAGAAGAAACCAAAACTTAAAAAAGCGGCACAGGGGAGGAGCCTGAAGCACAACTAGGCTGAGCAGGAACAAAGAGATGGCGGGCTTATCCCTAAAAAGTGATTTTGGGGGGTTGGGGTACCAGTGTTCGAGCTTAACACCTGAATGACCAGACGAAGCCAGGCTGGGTAATGGCAAACTGTCTGTCGCTCTGTCCCCGGGCGGGCGAGGAGACAGGGCAGGGAGCTGCCTGCTGGGGTGCGCCACACGGGGGCCGTGGCTCCAGCCCCTCCCCGCCGTACCACAGCTCACGCTGGACAGGCGGCCGGGTCTGTGTCCCCGGGGCAGGAACTGCAGGGCAGCGCTGGGCGGAGCTGACGGGTAGGAGGTCATGAGTGACCATAAAGAGCTGTTGGGGACAGAAGAGGAAGCCACATACTGCCTTCCCTCGCACCCCTGGCAGGGGCTGACATGCCCTCCGCTCACCCGCTCACCCTCAGTAAGCAGTGGCAGTGCCAGCTGAGCCGGGACCCGTGGCGCCAGCAGACAGGGTCGGCCCCACACGGTGGCTCACGGTCTGGACGCTATCGTGGGCCTCCCCCTCAGCACACAGACACCGGAGCCGCACAGTCCCCGGGGCGGGATGTTCTAGGTGCTGCAGGGTGCTAAGTGCCGTCCTTGGCCTCCACCCACTCCGAGCCAGGAGCTCCCTCAATTGTGACAGCCACACATGTCCCCTGATACCACCAAGTGTCTCCTGGGGACAGGACTGGCCCAGCTTGGGGAGGAGGAAGGAATCCCAGGCCACTGTGATGTGGTCAGTTCCTAAAAGACCAAGTCCCCTTTTCCAGGAGCCCCAGGACTCTCATCCCTCTTAGTGACCCAGAGAGTGCCAGGCGTGGTGGCACACACCTGTAACCCCCAGTACTTGGGAGGCTGAGACAGGAGGTTCAAGGGCAGCCTCAGCAATTTAGCAAGACTCTTTCAAAATAAAAAGGGCTGGGTGTGGTGGCACACGCCTGAAATTCCAGTACTTGGGCAGCTGTGACAGGAGGATCTCAGGTTTGAGGCCAGCCTCAGCAACTTAGTGAGAAACTCAGCAATTTAGCAAGACCCTGTTTCAAAACAGAAAAATATAAAGGGCTGGGGGTGTAGTTAGGAGATAGAATGTCCCTAGGTTCAATCATCAGTACCACAAATAAGTAAATAAATAAATACATAAAAATGGCTGGGGAAGCCAGGCGTGGTGACACACGCTTGTAATCCCAGTACTTGGGAGGCTGAGACTGGAGGATCCGGGTTTGTGGCCAGCCTCAGCTACTTAGTGAGGCCCTCTGCAACTTAGTGAGACCCTGTTTCAAAATAAAGAATAAAAAATAGGGCTAGGGGAGTAGCTCGGAGGTAGAATGCCCCTGGGTTCAATCCCCAGTAATGCAAAAGATAAAAATGGCTGGGGGTGTAGCTCAGAGGTAGGATGCTCCTGGGTTCCATCCCAATACCAAAAAAACAAAATCCAAACAAAGAGAGTGACCCAGCCAAGGTGTGGTGGCCCATGCCTGTCATCCCAGTACTTGGGAGGCTGAGACAGGAGGATCCCAGATTCAAGGACAGCTTCAGAAATGTAGTGAGATTCTCAGCAACCTAGCAAGACCCTGTTTCCAAACAAATAAACAAAAGGGCTGGGAGTGGAGCTCACAGGTGGAAATCCCCCTGGGTTCAATACCCAGTACCCCCACCAAAAGTGACCCAGATAAAAAGGTCCCCACACTCACTCCATTCTAGACTTCCCCAAACCTGGAAGTCCCCCATACACAAACCCATCCTGCTAGAAACCCCAAAACTAGTAACAGCACAAGATTTCCTGCTGAAACAGGGGATGGGGTCTGAACATCAGCGCAGACCCACCTGGGAAGACCTGCTGGTTTTCTTGTCTGATTCTAGGCACTCTTGTCCCTACCCCCAAATGACCACCACTCTGGCCGGGGCACAGAGCTGCAGGTTTTGCTTGGACAGCAGTCATAGGCGCACTGGGCTGGTCAGCACAACACTGCTGAGACATCCCGACCCCAGCAGAGCCATCATCCCTCCCGCAGGAGTCGGAAGACTGGCCCTGGTCTCTGGAAGGAGAGTCCCACGTCCTCACAAGACCCCTGAGGCCCAATGCTGCACCCGCACGGCGCCTGGTGCCCCCTGCTTCCACTCCGACTCGCAAGGAAACCACGGACGGCCACTGCCAACCCAGACAGCACCCTTGACACAGGCCACCATGCCCAGGAGAAATTCTGCCAGGTTAATGGCCTCAGATCTGTCCTGGAAGTAAGGTACACCATTCCGGGATGGCCCTGGGGGACATCAGTCCTCAGCTTCCACGGCGGTGGGGGGCACTGGGGGGCAATCCAGCCCCACTCACAAGAGAGACCACCCGTACCCCTGCACCTCAAAGTCCCTCCCTCGTGTCCTGATCCCAGGAGGCAGCCCTGTGTGCTCTGCACAGATGACTTCTCATTAAGCAAATCGCCCTCATTCAAAGCGCAGCGAGAAGTTGGGGGTGGGGGTGCGGCCTCACCAGCCAGAGATATTAGGTCATCGCTGGGTGGACTGGGGGTGGTGGTAGTGATCTGTTTCCCAGCCAGAGAGGTGCCTGGAACCAGGGGATGCGTTTTGGGTGGAGAAGACAGAGGAAAACCAACACAGATTTAGGCTAAACACCTGCACATGGGTGGGTCTTGGGCCTCGGGATGGGAACAGGTCTGGAAGCGGGGGAGTCCAGGGTGTTAGCAGGGGTAAATGGCTCTGAGTGGGGGACACACTGACATACCAAGCCGAGGTAGCCAGGCTTGTGTTTGGAAGTAAACGCGGGACTGAGGTTCAGATGGGGGGCCAGCGGTGTTGGGGCACAGACTGGCTGTCTCCGGTTTTGGTGGGATCCCTGCTGAGATGGGAGACCTGTATGTTGGGAGGATGGCTTATGTTGGCTGCATGGCTGGGAGGGTCAGGAAGCAGAAATCAGAGGGGCTGGGCGGGACCAGGCCTTGTATACATTCAAATCTGGTCAGAAGTGCACTTCCGGGTCCCTGTGGAGGCCAGGTGCATACAACAGTGACCCTAGACCGACTAGGTCCCAGCACCCAAGAGTCTGATCGTTTCTGGGTCTCCAGGACTCAGATTGAATCTTATTGGGGAGAGGAAGTCATTCCAGGCTCAGCTATAGGGGGCAGTTTAAATGTAGGGATGGTCTGTGTTGGCAGGATATGAATTTGGAAGACCAGGGGTTGACAGGTCAGACAAGAAAGAAATGACCCGGGTTAGGACGGCCGAGTGCTGTTCTAAGAGCTCGGGGCAGCCAAATGGGATCCCCTGGATTTTGGGGGAGAGGCAGAGCTCAATCTGACATTTTGAAAAGGGTGGTGGGCGCCGACTGCGTGGGGGAGAGGTCACGGCTTGCAGGTGGCTCGGGTGGGGGTCACGCAGGGCCCGAGCTGGGGGGACGCTCAGATTCGGGGGCTGGGACGCCAGGCTGGGGATGCAGAGGTCACCGGGCCTCGCGCAGCCTGGAGGGCGGCATTCGCGGAGCTGGGGGCTCCCGAGGGGCCGAACCTATGGAGGGAATGGCGGGCCGGCCGGTGGGCTCGGTTCTGCGGGTCGCGGCCGATCCCGCCGCCGCCTAGGGCCCGGGGGGCGGGTCCCCCCACCCCGGCCGCCTCACCTGGCTCGCTCCCGTCGCCCGCTGGCTGCCGCTGGCCCCGCCTCTCCCGGCGCTGCGCCGCACCCGCCTCCGGCCCCCGCAACTCCGCCAGGCCCGGCCGCGGCCGCCACTGACGGCTTCCCGGGCTCCGCGGTGCCTAATATGGCGGCGCTCGCTGCTCCGCGGCCTCCCGGCTCCCTCCCTCGGCCGCGCGCGCCCGCAGCGCCGCGCGCGCCCCCGCGCCGCGGCCACGCCCCCACGCCGGCACGCTGAGAGCCGCGGCCACGCCCCCGGCGCCCCAAACACCGCCACGCCACGCCCACTCGGCGCGACTGCGCCTGCGCGCGTGGAGCATCTCGGGAGGACGTGACGTCTCTCGGGATTCGAATCAATACAGGAAGCGAGGCACCACGCGTTGCCAAGGGCAACCGCGGCCGAGAGAGGACCGGCGGAGGGCTGAGCCTGCCGGGAGAATGGGGAAAAGGTTCTGCTTGGTGGAGGGCGTGGCTCCTGTTAGGGGACAGTCGCGGAATTGGGCCCCCAAGGGTGGACACACGGTAGGGTCGACTAGAGCCAGGCGCGCACCACAGTTAGGCAATCACACCACTTACCGAACGCGTAGGGGACCCAACACCGACAAACCCTACTTGTGAGACATTCCTTCATTCATTGCATTCACCATTTATTCCGCTCTTTTTTTTTTTTTTTGCGGTACTGGGCATTGAACCCAGGGGCGTTCTACCTCCGGGCTACACCCCCGGCCCTATTTTTTATTCTTTATGTTTGAAACAGGGTCTCACTAAGTTGCGGAGGGGTCTCACTAAGTAGCTGAGGCTGGCCTCGAACCTGCGATCCTCCTGTTTCAGTCTCCCAAGTTCTGGGATTACAAGCGTGCGCCACCACGCCCGGCTTCATTTATTCCGCTCCTACTGAGTAGTCCTCCAAGCCCTAAAGATGCAGCAGGGGACAAATCAGATAAAGATCCCTGCTCAACACAAAGCAAAAATAAATAAATCCATAAATAAATAATCGGCCCCTGTTTTTGAAAAGGCACAGGTTTGCCAGGTGTGGTCACACGCGCGCCTCTAATCCCAGTACATGGGAGGCTGAGACAGGAGGATTTCAGGCTGGAGGCCAGCCTTGGCAACTTTTTGAGACCTTCAGCAACTTAGCAAGACCTTGTTTCAAAATAAAAAATGAACTAGGACTGGGGGTGTAGCTCAGAGGTAGAATGCCCCTGTGTTCAGGCCGGACGTGGTGGCGCACGCTTGTAATCCCAGTACTTGGGAGGCTGAGACCAGAGGATCCGGGTTC
>PVJS01047059.1:0-15593 GCA_004027185.1 Glis glis
GCTGAGGCTGGCCCCAAACCCGGATCCTCTGGTCTCCACCTCCCAAAGTACTGGGATTACAAGCATGCGCCACCGGCTCAGTTTTTCCTTAATTACTAAATGGAATGAAAAATGTGTATTTTGTGTAGTGCTCTAAAGCAATAGTCTCCAAACTTTTAAAATTACAAAACCACATCAGCAAAGTGTGTGTGTGTGTGTGTGTGTGTGTGTGTGTGTGTATCGTTTCTGTCAATCTACTTATAAAATATTAATAAAATGTATTCTTTCTTCAGCTATTGATAACCAGAAATCCTAGTAATTCTTCTCATTTCTTTTTTCTTTTTTCTTTTTAAAATTTATTTATTTTATTAGTGCATTGCAATCATACATCTTGAAGGATTTCAGGGTGGTTGACGTATACATGCACTCATCGGTCAAAACAAGAGACACAGTAAGCAGAATTCATTGAATGAAAAGTTTCTGAATACATACCACTATACTATGCACAGTAGGAGGAACATGTGTTCAGGGGAGAAATGGTAATGGGAGTAGCCATCCATGGACCCAGCCTAGTGGCACAAAGGAGTAAATGACCAACTACTTGGAAATTCCACAGAATCCAGAGTTTAAACTTTAATGTGTTTGAAATCATCTGGGGAAAAAAGATCACCTGGAGATGTTACACTACAGATTGACAGAATAGATCAGAATTGGGGCATGAGATTTAGCGTTTCTAACAAGATCACAGATGCTAATGATACCAATGGTGCATGGTATCATGCACCATTGTTTTGAGTAACGTGTTTTGAGTAACAAGTCCATAAAGGTCAGAGTCCCTACAGAACTTGTTTTCTCATAGAATTTCATAAAATTCTCATAAAATTTCAAAATTAAAGAAAATTTTGTAAAAATGGCACAAAGAAGGATCCTATGTTCTTTACCCAGATTTATTATTATTTTACCATCATTTCATCATTTTCTTGATAGATGATAGACTGACAGCTATATATAGATAGATAATAGGTAGGTAGATAGGTAGATAGATGATAGATAGATAGATAGATAGATAGATAGATAGAACAAGAGAGGCATAAATATAGACAATAGTATTAGAACCTATTGGGAATAGATTGAAGATAGTGGACCTCTTTATCTCAAAATACTTCAGTGTGTGTTTCCTAAAAACATGAGCATTCTCTCACATAACCACAGTGCAAGGATCAAAACCAGAACATTTAACATACAATATTGTCTTATTCATAGTCCATATCCAAATTTTCTATTTTTTCACAATCATGTATTTAGTAGCTATCTTTCCAGACTAAGATCGAATCTAGGATAGCATGTTGTCATATGTCTTTAGTATCTTTTAACCCAGAACAGTTTCCTCAGTCTTTCTTCTCTTTTGGGCCTCAATATTTTTAGGAGTACTGACTAGGTTTTTAAGTACCCTATCTCAATTTGGGTTTGTCTGATGTTTCCTCGTGGCTAAATCAAAATAATGCACTTTTGGCAGGAATATTACAAATGTGATGTGGGGTACTTTCTAATACATCCTCATATCAGGAGACACCTGATAATGATCATGTCACTATTTAATAATGTTAACTTTGGTCCCTTGGATAAAGTGGCTTCAGTCAAGTTTCTCAACTATAGAGTCAATAATTTCCCCAGATGTAGCTAATAAGTAATTTGTGGATTGATATTATAGAACATGTAAATTTCCTATTCATCAAACTTTCATGCATGAGTTTTAGAATCCATTCACAATACAATTCCACAGTTCCTTCAACATTTATTGGTTGATATTATCCTGTAAAGAAGAATATTACTTTCTATCTCATTTATTTTTATTTATATCAGTAAGGACTCATTTATTTTATCCAATGTATTATAACCCATTGTATTATTTTAACAATAAGTTGTTCCATACAGAAAGCCCTCAAAACTGGCTCTTGTGAATTTTACAAAATTATTTAAAATAGCCATAATCTTAAAAATAAAAGTTGCATAGCCAGGCATGGTGATGCACACCTGTAATTCCAGTACATGGGAGGCTGAGACAGGAGGATTGCAGGTTTGAGACCAGCCTCAGCAGTTTAGAGAGACCTGTTTCAAAATAAAAAATAAAATAGGGCTGGGGTTACAGTTCAGATATGGAGTGCCCCGGGTTCAATCCCCAGTACCACACACATACACACACAAAGTTGTTCAGCTAATAACAGAGTTTCACACTCACCTTCCCCTATTATTATCTTATAGTAATATGACACACATGTCAAAATTAAAGAGCAATTTATTAATCAAATACCAATGGTATTAAAGTTTTCTACTAGTTTATCTAATGTTCTTTTTCTATTTTGTAGTCTCATTTAGGATAATACATTATATTTAGTCATCATGTCTCCTTAAGTTTATCTTAGCTGTACCAGTTTTTCAGACTTTTATTTTTGATGACCTTGATGATTTTGAGAAGTACTGGTCAGGCATTTTGTAGAATGTTCACCAACTGAGACTTTTCTGATATTTTTCTCATAATTATTCTGGGGTTATGGGTTTTTGCCACAGAGGTAAAGTGTTATTCTTATATTCTATCAATATGACTTATCAGTGCTGATGGTAACTTCAGTCACCTGGCCCAGATAGGTGATCAAAATGTTTGTCAGACTTCTCCACCACTCTTTTCTTTTTTTTTTTTTTTTTTGCAGTACCGGGGATTGAACGCAGGGGTGTTCTACCTCCGTGCTACACCCCTGGCCCTATTTTTTATACTTTAGTTTGAAACTGGGTCTCATGAAGTTGCAGAGGGCCTCACTAAGGAGAGAGAAAGAGAGAGAGAGAGAGAGAGAGAGAGAGAGAGAGAGAGCTGAGGCTGGCCGCGAACCCGGATCCACTGGTTTCTGCCTTCCAAAGTACTGGGATTACAAGCGTGCGCCACCACGCCCGGCCTCCACCACTCTTTTCTATATTATACTCCTTAAGTCTCTATGTTCAGCCCACACTTAAGGAATGGGGAGTAATACTTTACTTCCTTGATAATGGAGAGTGAAAATAAATTATATGAAATTGTTTTGCACAGAAGGCTTGCCTATTTGTTTATTAATTTATTCATTCATTTGCATCAGTATATTTATTTTGTATTTTGAGCTGTAATCCAATAATATGATATTTTACTGTTGAAATTATTTCAGCTTGGTCATTGAGAACACTGTCAATGAGCTCCTAATTTAATTTTTTTCACGGTACCGGGGATTGAACCCAGGGGGGTTCTACCTCTGCGCTACACCCCTGGCCCTATTTTTTTATACTTTATTTTGAAACCGGGTCTCATGAAGTTGCAGAGGGTCTCACTAGGTAGAGAGAGAGAGAGACAGGTAGACAGAGAGAGAGAGCTGAGGCTGGCTGCGAACCCAGATCCTCCGGTCTCCACCTCCTAAAGTACTGGGATTACAAGCATGCGCCACCACGCCCGGCTCTAATTTAATTTTCTAAACTTTTCTCTAACCTTTATTTTCTTCATTCTTCCTGTTCAGATTTTAGTTTAGTCTTCCTTTTCTAGTTTCCAAATGTAAAAATTAGATTGATGTTAGTCAGGTGTGGTGGTGCACGCTTGTAATTCCAGTACTTGCAAGGCTGAGACCAGAGGATCCATGTTCGTGGCCAGCCTCTGCTACTTAGTGAGGCCCTCCGCAACTTAGTGAGACCTTGTTTCAAAATAAAGAATAAAAAAAATAGGGCTGGAGATGTAGCTCGGAGGTAGAATGTCCCTGAGTTCAATCCCCAGTATCACACACAAAAAAAATAGATAGATATTGACTTTTCTTCTTTTCTAATATATGCATTTCATGCTGTATAGTTACCTCTAAGCACCACTTTCAATACATCACACAAATTTTGCTAAATTGTATTTTCACATTTAGCTCAAAATGTGCTTTAATATCTGTTGATTTTTCTTCTTGGACCTATGTGCTATTCACGAGTGTATGGTTTATGGGGTTGGAGATGTAGCTCAGTGGTTAGACACTTACCTAGAATGCATGAGGACTTGGGTTCAATCCCAGCACCACACATACACAAAGTATATGGTTTAATCTACAAAAATTGGGGGATTTTTCAGATTATGTTAGAAAATGCAATTTATATGATTTCTGTTATTATAAATTTGTAAGGTATGTTTTATTACCCAGAATGTCATCTATCTTGATGCATGTTCCATGTGAACTTGAGAAGAATGTGTATTCTGCTCTTGTTCTCTGGAGGATTCTATATGTGTCAAATAGATCAAGTTCATTGATAGTGCTGATCAGGTTGTCTTTATCCTTACTGAATGTCTACCTGCTTGATCTATCAAATATTGACAGAGGGGAATTTAATTGTCCAACCACAGTAGAAATTTAACTTACCTATTTCTCTTCTTACTTCTTGCCTCCTATATTTCTCAGCATCACAATTTCTGATTTCAAATTATCCTACAAAGCTATAGTAATAAAAATAGCATGGTACTCACACAAAAGAGAACAGATACATAGACCAAAGGAACAAAATAGAAGATACATAAACAAATCCACACACTTATAGCCAATTGATTTTCAATAAAGGTGCCAAACACATACATTCTAGAAAAGATAGCCTTTTCAACAAAAGATGTTGGGAAAACTGGTTATCTATTTGTAGATCATTCTTGGAGAACTGATTCCTTTCTTGTTCAGAAGTCTAACTTGCAGAAAATTGATATAGCTGCTCCATCTTTATGGGGTTGTAGTTTTCTGTTTCTTCTTTCAGCTTTCTTTGAATGTTACCAGGGCACATTTTTATCCTTCTACTCTTAGCTTAGTCAAGTCTTTACACTTATTTTATTTTGAAACAGATCTCTTTATGTTGCCCAGGCTGATCTTGAACTCCTGGGCGCAAGGGATCCTCCCACCTCAGCCTCCCAAGTACCTGGAATTTCAGGTATGTGCCATGACTAGGTCTTTATATTTAAAGTGGATTTTTGTAGACAAAATATAGTTATGTTTTCTAATCTACTATGAAAATCTCTTTTAATTAGTATATTCAGTCTATTTGTATATAAAGTGACTACAGATGTAGATGGATTAGCACCTACCATATTTATATTTTTTTAATAATTTAACTTTGTCTTAGTCCCCTCAACCCATACCAATTCTGCCTTCTCTGACTAATTAAACACTTGATATGATTCCATTTTATCTACTATTATAGCATATATTCTGCATTTTTATTTATTATTTAAATGTTTTATACTTTTATTGGTGCATTAGTCTCATATCATAAATGTAGTTCATAGTGATCGTGACATACATGCACACAGCACTCATTGGGCTTTCCCCCAGCATTCCTGCCTTGTTCCTGATTTTAAATGGGATTCCCACAGTTTTTCCTCATTCAGTATGATGTTGGATTTGTATTTATCGTATATTGCCTTAATGATGTTGAGGTAAGTTCCTTCTATTCCAATTTTCTGCAGTTTTTTTAACATGAATGGGTGTTGGATTTTGTCAAATGCTTTTTCATGCTTTTTCTATTGAGATGATCATGTGATTTTTGTCCATACTTCTATTTATGTGGTGAATAACATATATTGATTTGTGTATATTGAAACAGGCTTGCATCCCTTGGGATAAAGCCAACTTGGTCATGGTAAAACTTTCTTGATGTGGTTAACTAGAGTAGCAGAACTCACAGGACACATATATGGTATAAGAGGATTTATCAAATCATCTTATAATCCAAAGCAATATAGTCCCAAGTTCGTGACTGCATGTGGAGAGCTGGAGGAACCGGCAGTTGGTTGAGCGATCCAAGAGCCAGAGTCTCAGAATCAGAGCAACCACTAATTCAGTCCCAGTTCAAAATAAGAAGATCAGAAAACTCTCCAGGGAAACAATGGTAAAGGTCCAGTTCAAAGACCTGAAGGTCAATATCTCAGATGAGAGTAGACACACTTTCTTCAGGAAGAATCACACATCCATTCAGGCATCTTTCTTCTTCTTTTATCTCGGCCCCATACCTATCAGAACTATGCTCCTACACTCAGGGCAGTACTTCCCCTTCAGTCTGCTATTACATAAGCCAATCACCCATCAGCACACCCAAAGTCACATAATCTTAGATATTTTATGATCCAGTCAAATTGACAATCTGGACTAACCATCACAGTTTTGAATGCATATCATTAGTATTTTGTTTAGAATTTTTGTATGTATATTCATCAGTGATATTGCTCTGTAATTTTCTTTTCTTGAGGGATCTTTATTTGGTTTTGGTATTAAGGTGATACTTGCCTCATATATGGAGTTTTGAAGGATCCCATCTCTTTCAATTTCACAGAATAACTTGTGAAGTATTGGGTTTACTTCTTCTGAAAAGGTTTTGTAGAATATAGCTGGGAAACTGTACCTGGGATTTTTTTTTTGATGGAAGGCTTTTTATTGCTGTTCTCTCTGCTTGCTATTGGTTGATTTAGGTTTTCTATATCTAGTTGGCTCAATTAAGGTAGGCTGCATATGTCTAGAAATCTATCGATTTCTTCTATGTTTTCCAGTTGATTGGAATATAAATTTCCAAAACAGTTTCTGATGATCCTCTGGATTTCCCCACTGTCTGAGGTGATGTCTCCTTTTCCATTTCTGATTTAATGATTTGGGTTGATTCTCTTTCTCTTGGTTAGGTTGGCTAAGAGTTTATCTAACTTATTAATCTTTTCAAAGAACGAGCTTTTTGTTTTGTTGATCTTTTGGGTTTTTGTTGTTGTTGTTGTTGTTATTGTTGTTCTCTATTTCATTGATTTCTGCTCTGATTTTAATGATCCCCTGCATTCTACAGGCTTTGGGATTAGACTGTTCCTGTTTTTCCAGGTCCTTGAGATGTGTCATTAGGTTGTTTATTTGGTGAATTTCTGATTTTATTATGTGGGCACTCAGTGCTATAAATTTTCCTCTTAAAATCACCTTCAAATTGTCCCATAGATTTTGGTGTGTTGTGTCTCTATTTTCATTTAATTCTAGGAATTTTTTAAATTTCTACCCTATTTCTTTTCTGATCCATTCCTCATTCAAAGTGTATCATTCAGTCTCCATGTATTTATGTAATTTATTTTGGTCTTCCTGTTGTTGATTTCTACTTTTGCTACTTTTCAAATTTGAAAAGAGGGAGGGAATTATATTGTATTTTTTAATTTGCTGGTACTTGCTCTGTGGCCCAGGATGTGGTCTATTTTGGAGAAGATTCCATTAGCAGCTGAGAAGAATATATATTCAACTGTTGTTGGTTTGAATATCTGTATATGTCTATTATGTCCACTTGCTTTATAGTGTTCTTTAGGTCTGAAGAGTCTTTACTCATCATTGTCTGGAAGATCAATCTAGTGGTGTTAGCGGTGTGTTATAATCTCCCAATATTATTGTATTTTGGTCTATTTGAGACCTAATATCCTGAAGAGTTTGTTTAATTAAAGTGCGTGCACCAACATTTGGGGCATAAATGTTTACTATCATTATATCTTCTTGTTGAATTGTTCCTTTTAGTAGTAAGAAGTGACCCACTTTGTCTCTCTGGCTTAGTTTGCTTTGTCAGATATGAGTGTTGCTACCCCTGCTTGTTTTCTGTCTCCATTTGCATGGCATATCTTTTTCCATCCTTTCACCTTTAGCCTATGGATATCTTTGCCTGTAAGGTGAGTTTCTTGCAAGCAGCACATAGTTGGATTATGTTCTTTAATCCAAACTGCCAGTCTACACCTTTTGATTGGGGAATTTAGACCTTTGACATTCAGTGTTATTATTGAGAGATGATTTTTGTTTCCTGTCATTTTGAGTTATATTTTGTTTGATATAGTGTTATTTCTCCTTCATTTAGTTGCCCATTTGGTTGAATTCACTATTTTTCTGGTTCTGGCATAAACTTCTTTATGTTTAATTTCTTTAAGTATTTTCTCTAGTGCCTACTTGGTACTCATGATTTTTTTTTCCTCTGAAGAGATTTCTTCTTTTTTTTTTTTTTTGCGGTACTGGGGATTGAACACAGGGGCGATCTACCTCCACACTACACCCCCGGCCCTTTTTTTTTTATACTTTGAGACCGGGTCTCACGAAGTTACGGAGGGCCTCACTAAGTAGAGAGAGAGAGAGAGAGACAGGGAGAGAAAGAGAGAGAGACAGGGAGAGAGAGGGAGTGTGCGCACACACGAGCTGAGGCTGGCCGTGAGCCCGGATCCTCCGGTCTCCGCCTCCCAAAGTACTGGGATTACAAGCGTGCACCACCACGCCCGGCTCCTCCTCTGAAGAGATTTCTAATGTCCTTGGTTTGTGCTTCTAGACCTTCTTCAATGCCTATCATCTTTAAGTTAGGTCATTTCATGTTATTCTATATTTCTTGGATTTTTCTGGTCATATTGTTGTATTGTCTTCTCTGTATTGTTGACTGTGTGGTCAGCTTTGAATAAGCTGTCTTCCAAGAGTGAGACTCTATTTTCTATGTCATCTAGCCTGGCAGAGGTGGTTTCTATTGGAGTCTTTAATTCACTTATTGACTCCTTCATTTCGCTCAAAGCCTCTTTTTGGTTCTTGCTTAGGGCCTCAACTTCTCTATTCATATGTTCTTTCATTTCCTATGCAATTTCTCTGATTTCATTTATGAGGCCTTTGATAATATTAAAAATCAAAATTCTGAATTCTCCTTCTGGCATTTTCTGCAGCTCAGTAGTGGTGGCCTCCTTTGTTGTTGAGTTGTTGTAGTTTATTGCTTCCTTGCTGGTCTTCATCTTCATGTTATCAGAGTTCTCAGGTTTGTATTTCTGTTAGCATGGCATCCTCTTTCTTTTTATGTTAGAGTCCTGTGTCTATTTGTTACCCCTTTATAATAAGGACTATGCTGGGGGGTATATATTTGCCTTTATGAATCTGTCTCATATAATCAAACTTTTGAACTTGTTCCCCAGAGCTTCTTCAACAAGATATAGTCAGAGCAGGCAAGCAGGAGTCTGGAACACTGTAGGGCCAGATGCGGCAGGAGCCTGGCTATGTCCTTAAAGATGACTCTTGGCTAAAAACTTAGGGATAAGATAGAAGAGTAAATCTTCACAGGCCTCCTCTAAGGTGAACCAAGCAGGGTCTTTTTGGGCACCTAAGACCACAAGATAAGGCAGCAAAATCCAGCAAGATAATGCAGGTAACTGCTAGAGAAAAGAGAAACAATGCACAGACTAACTGCTCTTCTGCTTCTGCCTTTTGCTTATGCTAGGTAAAAATTTTCCACTCACCCCTCCCTTTTCAAAATCAGTTAATAATTGTATAAAAGAACCTGCATGTTCTGGACTCGGGGCTCAGATCCAGAGCTTCACTCACTGAGCCTTCATCATCAAATAAAGAAACCTGCTTTATCCTACTCTGGCCTCTGTCTCTTGTTCTCTGAGGACCAAGCCTCTTGTAACACAGAGATTATGATGATTCATTCAGAATCTGCTGCTCTACTGTTTGTGAACCCATAAAACTCTGCAGAGCACTGACCTCCAGCCTATGTGGACACTGAGCCTAAGCTCAGTAGGGCCAGAGATTACTATATTCCATGCTTGTGACCCAGCTGGCTGAGCTTTGATGGCCCAGGGACACCAGTGCTGATCTTCTGGTTAAGATCACTTGGAGTGCTGTCAGTCACTGGAATGCATGCACACCAGGCCCAAACTCTGCTGGTGGAGAGAGTGTTGAGTTCCCAGCCTGTAGCTGTGATCTCTTGAACCCCTGCTTGCCCTGCTTTTATGGCCCAAACTCTGGCAGAGATTGTACTGCTCTGAGCCTGGGGCTTGGGCGGCTCAGTTTTTTAGCCCCAGAGACACTGCTACTGCTCTGGGCAGCTGCAATCACATGAGACCTTTTTGGCCTCTGGCCTTGGTGCTTGTAGCACCCAAACACTACCAGGTTCAAGTTTACAGCCTTCCATGGCTGCAGCACAGTTGGCTGAGTTATTTCAGTCCATAGACACCACTGGTGGCGGTCCTGTGTTGATTGCTGGAGACCCTGCAGGGGCGCAGTGAACTGTCATCCCCAGGTCCCTCCCATCCGAATCTCCCTAGGGACTTTCTGCTAATTAACATTTCTGCTGTGGTTGTAGCCCTGCCCCTACCTCTGCAGAGATGATTTGCAAACTCACAGACCCCATGGGTCTGTTCATTGCCATGCAAGTCTCTGTAGCCATGCAGTTTCCCACTGAGATGCTTTGTAAATTCATGGTTTTGAGGAATGCCACTCAGATCCCTGCAGGCAGGGACGAGTTCAACCGGAGCTAAAGGATTTCACTGAACAATTTGCCTGGTTGCTCTGTAGATTCACAATGGTCTTGATGAGGTGGGATGTAGTCACTGGAGTCCCTGCAGGAATGTCCTGGTGTTTCTAGGTCCAAGTTCAGCTTTAGCTGTAGGATTTTGTGGGGGCAGTCTTGCTGGGTGGTCTAGGGAGTCAAGTGTTGAGGTATTCAAGTGTGGAGAGAAAAGCATGATTGCTTTTGATTATAGTTTCCTGCAGTTACTAGCTCAATGGGATTCTGCTTCTTCTTTGCTGGAGTTGGTCTCTGAGAGCTGCCTGGTCCCAGAAGCTACCAGCCCCAGCATGGGCTCACCGTGATGGCGCCACCTCCTCCCTCTGTTGACCAGGTGAGACACGTGGGCTCTTTTCAGTCCTTTGCTCTCTGTGCTATGTCCAATTCCATCGTGTTTCAGCTGCTGTTCTTCTGTTGAGTTCTAACTGCTTTTCTTCTCTTGTCAAGAAACAGTCTTCCTGCTGGTTGAGTTCCAAGCCTTGGAGCACCTGAGACATGCTGTCTCCCTCTATTTCACCATCTTTAATCTCCATATTAAGTATTTTTAATAGTAATTACCATAGAGTTTGTAATATATATGTGTCTGTATGTTATATTTGACATATATATACAATATATATTTTAAACTATATTTTATATATGTGTAGCATATATAAATATAAATATAAATATAAATATAAATATATACAATATATATTTTAAGCTAATCTAAATCCACAAACACTACGTAACACTTCACATGTAGTATGGGTACTTTATGACAGTATCCACAAATTCTCCTGTCCTTTCTGACATTATTGTCATTAATTTCTGTTATGCATGTGGTATAATCACCCAATAAATCATTATAAAATACCATTGTAATGTTTATTTCTCTATTGGTAAGATTATTTTTCTCCTTTGGCTTTCTTTAATATTATCTCTTTGCACTTGGTTTTCTACAGTATGAATACATAATATGCTTACTAAGTGTGTTTTTGTTGTTTGTTTGTTTCTATTTTTACTTTGGTAAGTATCTTATTTGGTGTTGAGTTTCTAGGATCTAGGGTTTGGTGTTTGAAATTATCTTTTAAAGGTTCTCCACCATGATTACCTCAACTGTATGTTATGATGCATTTTCCCTTTCTTCTTCTTCTGGTATTCTAATTACACATATTGTATACATTTTCATATACCCCCCATAGTTGGATGCTCCGTTCTTTTCCTTTTGCTTCACTGCATAGTAGTTTGGAAAGTTTCCATGGAACTATCTTCATGATTACCAATTTTTTTTCCTCAGCAATACTGTCTACTGATATGTCCATCAAAGGCATTCTTCATATCTATTAATAAGATTTTTTAATTTCAAAAATTTTCTATTTTTTCTAGTTTTCACCTCTATATTATGCATTTTTCTTACATGTTATCTATATTTTCCATTAATGTCTTTAACACATTAATTGTAGTTATTTTAAATTCCCACTCTGATAATCCCAACATCTGTATCATATGAGTCTTCTTTTGATGATTGTTTTGCCACTTTGGTGGGTTTTTTTTCTTGCCTTTTGGCATGCTTTGTAATATTTTTTGAAAGGCAACTGAGGTTAAAAGGCCTTTAGTTCAAAGATGTTGTTAATCTGGCTAGGAATTGAGTTATGTTTAATGTTTTCTGTACCTATAAAGTATCAGGCACTTTTATGTCCTTGTTTTTTAATGTTTTCTTTGTCCTTTTTAAAATTAATGCTATTTAAATTGACAAATAATATTACACTTATGGAACACAAAATTCAACTCAAAATGGATTGAAGACTTAAAAGAAAATATAAGATCTGAAATGAAAACTACTAGAAGAAAACAGTGGAAAAGCACCATGATATTGGTCTGGGCAAGAAACTACTTAGTTATTATATCTTTCTAGATTCACCAATCTCTCCAGCTTTTAGGGTGGCGCTTTGCCCAGTGACTTCAACTACCTGATGAGTTCAAGAAAATTAATTAACTTTCAGTTTGTTCCTTTCTTGTTACAAGGATGAGAGTGACAACCTCCAAGGTCCTAACATGTCAGAACTGAAACTGCTTCTATGTCTTCTTCACATGTCCACCCTATTCTTTAGTACTTCCCTACATTTGTTGTTGTTGTTTTGGTCATGGGCATTGAATGAGGGGTATTCTACCTCTGAGCTGCACCCCAGGCCCTTTTTATAATTTTATTTTGAAATAGGGTCTTGCTAAGTTACTGAAGGTCTCACTAAATTGCTGGGGCTAGCCTTCAACCTTTGATTCTCCTGTCTCAGTCTCCCAAGTACTGAGATTACAGATGTATGCCACCAAGACTGGCTGTGCACTTCCCCACTTTCTGACACTTCTAGGCTCATCCTGTACTTATCCTGTCCCTGTAGTGGAAATAGCCATTTCTTCAGGGATCACTGATTCCTTTTATTGAAGAAGAGCATCTAGAAATCAAGATCTCAGTATTAGATTTATTGCTTTCCATCTGTGCTTCAAGAACTTCCTAAATAAACATATACATGCACCTATGTATTTATCTACATGAGTTCATACTGATGCTTTCAATTTTAATTCAATACTACAGCTGTTCTAGGTTTTTTTTTCCTTGCCTATTTTATTTTAACTCCTGGTTTTTAAACCTGGTTTCCATTATCTCCAATTGTATGGTTAGATATAGAATGGTCCCTTGAAGAGCTAATAAATTGGTGTTTGGAGTTGATGTAATTGAGTCATGAGGGTTGTAATTCCAGCAGTGGATAAATCCATTGTAATGGATTTACCTGGGTGGTACCCAGTAGGCCAGTAGGGTGTGACTGGAGGTGGGTCCCTGGAGGTGTGGCCTTGGGGATTATATTTGGTTCTTCCTCCCCCTGTTCCCTCTCTTGCTTTTAGCCTCCATGATGTGAGCATAGCCCAAGTGCTCTCTGCTTCCTGCCACCATTCCCTGAGATCCGCAGTCCCCAGCCTCTCATGGACTGAACCCGAAACCATAAGAAAATAAATCTTCTTTCCTCTAAATTATATATTCAATCTTTTAGATTATAGCTTCAAGAATGATGACAGGAACACCAATATATTCATTCATTTGCTTAAACTTAGAACACCCACAAAGTAGCTTCAGAATTTATAACCACACCATTTTAAAAAGCAAAATATTCATTGCAATTTTTCTCCTTGAGTTAAAATTCAAAAACCTTAAATATATAATAGGTTTTAACAAATGTTTGCACCCAAGAAATTCACAGCCCATCACACCCATTACCCCAGAAATTTCTCTTTTGACCCTTCCCAGTTAACCCTGCATCTATTCCAGAAGCAATCATGATGTGATGTTTTTCACAAATTAATTTTACCTCTTCCAGAACTTCACATAAACAGAATCATATAGTATATAGTCTTTTGCTCCTGGCTTCTCTTATTCAACATAACATCTGTAAGATTCATCCAAGTTGTTAAATGTGATTGCTGTAATAGAGTAAGTGCATGCTCTGTTTTCTAGAAATCACTATTTTTTATAGAATGATTTCCACTTATAGAAATAGGAATTGTACAGAAGTCTCTTTTTCAAAGTTGATGTACCATTTTACATTCCTACCAGCACATATGCATGTTTTAGCTGCACCACATCCTATCCAGTACTTTGGTATTGTCTTTTGAATTTCAGCCATTCAAGTGGGCGAATACTGTTATCATAGTTTTAATTCCCTTTCCCTGATGATAATGATGTTGAGCATCTTCTCATGTGTTTACTGGCCATGTGTCTGTTCAAAATGTTACTGATTTTTAAAGTTAAATTGTTCATCTTTTCATTTCTGTACTGCATAGGAGTTTATGTATTCTTTCTACACATACTGTAGAAAATACATGTTTTGAAAATATTCCCTCCACATTGTATCTGGCTTATTCGTTTCCTAAACAGTGTCCTTTAATGACTAGAGGATTCTTTTTAACTTGAAGTATAATTTTTAATTTTTGCAATGTTTGTTTTTTTCTGTGTGCTTTTAAAGAAATCCTTTATTACCCCCTACCAGATTGACATATTATTCTATAATTTCTTCTAGAAGTTTAAGCTTTTATATTTAGTTCTATGTTCAAACTAAAGTGATATTCATGTATGATATGAGGTAGGGATCACTTCTATTTTTGTCTATATTTTGTTCTTGTAGAACCATTTGTTGAACAAATTTTCTATTTACCATTAAATTCCTTTTGTACATTAGTAAAAAGTCAATTGACTGGTAAAGTATGTGTCTATTTTTGGACTGTTATTTTACATTATTTATTCTTATGCCAATACCATAGTGCCTTAATCATTGTATTTTTAGAGTTCATATTGAGGTCAGGTAATGTAAATCTTCCAACTTTGCTTCTAATTATTCTAGCTGTTCTAGATCCTTTGCTTTACCACAAAAATTTTAGAATTGACTTATGAATTTACTTAAGAAAGATTGACTGGGGTTATTTGGATTTTGTTAAATCTGTAACTAAGTTGGAAGAAAATTGACATTTTAATCATATTTTTCTATTAACATAAAATATCACCCTATTTAGGTCTTTAATTTCTTTTAACAATTTTTTGCAGTTTTCTATGTACACTCTTTTTAATGATCTCTAGTTCATAATTGTGATGTCATTAAAATTATATTTTTATTTCAATTTCTAATTTTTTGCTGCAAGCATATATCAAAAATGATTGTGTTTATTGAAATTGTACCCTGCAAAATTGTTAAATACACTTATGGGTTTCAATAGTTGCTTTGCAGATATCTAAGGATTTTTCTACATAGACAATAATGTCTCCTCTGAATAGGTTTAGTTCATTTACAATCTTTATAAATTTCTCTTTCTTGCCTTTTTTTCCCCACTAGGTAGGAGTCCCAGTAGACTGTCATATTGAACTAAAGAGAATAAGTATCCTTATTATTCTTTTTAAAATTTTTTTTATACTGGGGATAAAACCCTGGGTATACCTCCAAGCTGTACACCCAGCCCTTTCTATGTTTTGTTTGGAAACAGGGTCTTGCTAGGTCACTGAGAGTCTTGCTAAATTGATGAGGCTGTCCTAGAACCTGCAATCCTCCTGTCTCAACCACCCAAGTACTGGGATTATAGGCATGAACCACCACACCAAGCTCCTTCTGTTATTCTTAATCTCAAGAAAAAAGCATTCAACACTTAACTATTAAGTATATTGTTGGCTGAAAAATTTATATCAATGTCCCTTATCAGACTGAAAATGCTCCCTCTACACTTAGTTGCTAAGATATTTCATATCAACATTGGCTATTAAATTG